>JAJOOR010033532.1:0-11850 GCA_036250505.1 Solanum acaule | reverse complement strand
TGTGTTTATATTAGTTAATTGAAAATCTCTTAATTAATTGTGCCTATTTATTATTTGTTGTCCAAGAGAGAATGCATATTTAGATAGTTGTTAAATGGATATGTCTAAATTATAATGATGCAGTCAAATATTTTATTAAAAGTGTTCAAATTTGAAAGGAGTTTAACTAGAAAAAATTCTGATGAATGAGTGCATCAAAATTGGAGTTGGTCCATGGAAATTTTTGAATCATAATATGCCAAATTAGCTAAATCATAAGGAGTCTTTTATAAATGAATTTTTATATATTCTTTTAAATATTTGAAAGGATATTATTATGACTTATAATATTTTAAATATAATTTACTAATAAGTTAATTTATTTTTTAAAAAAATCAGAAAAATTTATGCCCAACTTCACATAAAAAGTTAGATAATTTAGCCTTCATACTTTAAAATCATCTCACGTAGACGAGAAGATTATTACAATTGAAGCTGACAAGGATTTACTGAATATTATAACAATATTACTCCTTGATATTACCTCTATTTAATTATAAAAGAAAATGTCAAAAAGATTTTGTATGGTTTGCTTTAATAAAAAAAGATTTGTTATCCCCCGTGTGATTTGCATGCTATTATATAATGGGGGTTTATCCATTGGGTATAAAGTGCTCCTCACATAGTGCTCACTCGAAGGTCAGAAGTTATAGTGGTTGTGAGTTATCCTGGGGTTCAAAAAAATAGATTTGTTGATAGTTACTTAATTGCGTATTTATTACTTAGTAATTACCATTTCTTAACAAGTACTCCTTTCTTAATTTTAAAAAAACAAATATTCAAACAAAATGCTATAACAGAAAGGCGAACCTAATCAAAAAGCATTAAAACAAAGTTAATTAGCATGAAACAGCGATAATAAGATAAAGTTTTTGTGATTTAAACTTTTAATTAATAGTATGATTTTTATTTTGAGATGGACACATTTATCTACCCCATGCCCAATGGAATATAAATAATAATAATAATAATAATAATAATAATAGTTCATAATTGCTATGAAGAGTACTGGCCAGCTTAAGTAATTAATTACTAATTTAATAAAATTGGGCAATAAATAATATGTGCAGGCGTGCCTCTTGTTTGTTCAAGTAGTTAGAAATTTTCAATAGGGCTGGGACCGTTGAGTGATGGCTACGTGCATCGTTGCATGTAATTTTCCAAAAGAAAAAAAAAAACTCATTTTTAGGGACACGTGTCAATTTTTTAACACTTTGGAAAATAAAAGAATAGGATAAGTTTGGATTTGGAAGGAATGGTGAAGAATGGTGTCAAGTGGATACTCTATACTTTCTCCATGCTTGGATAAAAAGCCTAAAGATCTCAAGATTCAACAAATATCAAGACACCCTCTATCTAGTTGTAGTGGGGTTCCTCTAATCCTACCTATTATTGTTAACTATTATTATTATTTTGGGATTTGAGCTTTAGGTATGATAAAATTCTTCATAAGAAGCGTTTTCTTATGAATAGAGTCCTATGTAAGGGCAGAGCCACCTTAGGCGAAGGGTGGTCTGGTGCACACCCCTTCGTCAGAAACTTATATGATGTATAGATGTTAAATGTTATTTCCTTCGTCTCAATTAATGTGATACATTTCAGATTTTGAGATTCAAACAAGTTTATCTTTGACTATAAAATTTTCATATATTTTTTAAATATTTTGAATTGTCAAGTATTGTGATTTATAGTATTTTTAACGTAGATTACAAATATATAAATTTCATTTCAAAAAAATTGAAGATTGATGCGTAAATTTTCAGTCAAACTTAAACTATTTGTCTCTCAAAAAGCGGAATGTGTCACATAAATTGGGACAAAGAGAATAGTTAATATGAGTATATATTTAATTTTGCACACCCTTAACACATTTGAGAAGAAAATTCACACATCCTTTCACCAAATTCCTAGCTCTGACACTAGACTTATGTAGCACGAATTTCACGATAATCGAGCTTTAATATAGGTATCAAATATCAAATGAGGGAAAAAAATGAAAATCGTTGTTTGCATCTAGTAGGATTTTCATCACATCCTTATTGGTTAGTTACGTATATATATATGGGGAAAAGACACTTAATATCTCGACCACCGTAAAAATGACCTAAATTTTAGCACTAATTATAATTGTAACGATCTACTTAGCTGCTTGAAGAAGCCATTCAAAAAAAAAAAAAAAACTTCTAATTGAATTCTAATTATTTTTTTCTTAGTTCATTGTTGTAGTTATGCATTATTGAGTTATGGTTAATTAAAGTTGTGACATAATTAAATTTAAAGAAAGGAGGGGGCATGGCCTAAGAATGGTAGAGTAATATAATTGATATGTTAGGTACGTACGTTATGGCTTTGTCTCCTTGCTAGTAGTCTATTATATTATATAGTATATTTAAGGCGTTAAAAAGAGGCAAATAAAGAAGTAATTGTAAAAGATTAATTTGGAATACAAACATTAATCACAAGTTAACCATCCAATTATATTATGCCAAATTACTTTCTAATCGATCTACCATGTGATGTACTTTCTTTTCTTAAGAGTATATTTCAAGTGTAAATCCACATGTCTTCATTAGTGGGGTGCATGGAGCTACATAGGGATAAGCGGTTCATAATTTGAATTTAACAAGACTCAAACTTGAGATTTCTGAATAACGATATAAAAGTATTTATCATTTATCATAATCGTTATTAGTAAAAAATGGTTGATATTGATATCGAATCTCCTTAGCTTCTTTGTATTCGATGTTTTCATTAAAATTCTGACTCCACCAATATCTTTTATTACAATGAATTTAGACAAGTCAAAAGTATACACTAGTTATAACTTAAACGGACGTCGTGTAACAAAATAAAATTTGAATCCTCAATTATTAGTGCTTCGACTAAATTTAGATTACGCATTCCATGATTTATTTGAAGGTGACACTTTTAATATAATTTTTTCCATATATATCTAAAATACAAATTAAAACGTCTAGTTAAGAATGTTGCAAAATTCGTTGATTAGACCTATTAGTTGTTTGATCATACTATGATGTTAATAATTCAAAAAGGAAAAAAAAGATAGAATTGATTTTTTCTATTAATAGAAAAAAAAACTTTTAGAGTTGGAAAACTAATTTGTAACAATATGGGGAACTAGTGTGCTCATATTTGTAACAAATATGGAGAATTTGTTAAAGTTGTGGGTCCCACTTTTTTTGTTGGAAGGTTTGAAGACAGGTAAAGTTTGTTCCCTTGGAATGGTGCACGCCTTTTCTTTCTAACGAGACACGTGGCACAATATCATGCCCTATCAGCAAACATTTTGTTCACGTGGCACCTGCATGCGCCTGCCACGTCACAAAATAAAGATTACATATTCTGTGTAGAGTTTCTGTTAAGGAAAGGTATAATTCAAAAGGAGAAAATACGTAATACTCTTTATTTATTTTCAATTTCAAATTTTAATATTTCAACTTTTAAAACAAACGCTTGATGTAATTATATATTCCCTGGATCTATTCGAGTGAATTGTTTGCGTATGACACGTACTGACTCTCTGAGAAAATATATAAAGACATAAAGTACAAATTATTTTTTAATATTATCGTTTTGATTATTTTAAAAAATTAATAGAAAATATAAAGTAGTTAAAGACTTCACTAAAAATGGATTAAATATAGAAAAAAATCTCAAAAATTCTCTTTTACTTTAAATAATATTTTATTTTAAAATTATTTGAACAGTTCACTTAATATAGACTTATAAGAGCAGCAGAGCTAGCGTGAAAAACAATTTCACTACCCTTTCTTACTCCTAAGCTGTC
This sequence comes from Solanum acaule, assembly GCA_036250505.1. Taxonomy (NCBI): domain Eukaryota; kingdom Viridiplantae; phylum Streptophyta; class Magnoliopsida; order Solanales; family Solanaceae; genus Solanum; species Solanum acaule. The sequence goes on along the minus strand of JAJOOR010033532.1, from coordinate 8,003 downwards.
AAATCAATTTTATTAGGAGGTTCACCAGTTATATATATATATATATATATATATATATATATATATAACTATTGAATAGAAATACATAATTTACGAAAAAGCTAGTGGATGCGCCCGAGGTTCTACCTCTAAATAAGAGAATATGCATTATTAATTTACTTGCTTGAATCAAAATTGGATAATGGAGCGAGACCCTCTACAAGTCTATATCATTATAACTATAGGTTTCAAATTAAAATCTTATATTCCACATATTGAGGTATGAAAATAAATTATTTTCTTCTTGTTATTTCTATGTAAATATATATTAAAAATCATAACATATTTCGTGAAATTCTCACGAGGAAGGTTTGAAAAGAATAAAATATATGTAGATTTTATTACTATCTCGTGAATCAAGTAGAAAAATTAAAGAAGTCGACCACTTGTACTTTATTAGAAAAGTAGAATTAAAGAAAAGATTGCAAGTGTAAATGTGAGGAAGGATTCACTTTGACACAATTTCTTTAACTATGGATTAAGTGTTGATGAAGTAAAAAAAATAAAATTATGTACCCTAGGGTTGATTGTTGTTGACGAATCTTCGAATGACTTGTTACGTTAGTATTCACTCTTCGTTTGAAAAAAAAATAGATCGATTAAAAACAAAATATTGTACTACTACTCTTCAACTAAATTTTTGGAATATGTTATTTACTCATCAATTCCTTACTTCCCACTTCTTAAACAGAGTAAAATCTAAGCAAAATTTTTCTCTTAATTCGAGAATTTCAGACTTACCCCTCCTCCATGCATGTTTATGCATTGGTTCGTTCAATCTCACTACTTATTTATTTAATCATTCAGTATTCAAAATTCATATATTTTCTATTTTTAGAACTTCAACTTTAAATCTAGCTAGATAAATCTTATCCATTGAAGTTAAACTTGTGATACTACTATTATTTTATAGCATAGTTTGAAGGATCATTAAAGTAGTTTCAGGATTACACACGTGTATAGATTAAAAGGGAAAAGAGATAAGTATTTAAGACGGTACAAGTGGGATAGTTTAATATTCAATATTTTAGTAAAATAATGTAAATATATTAACGTAAAAATGAATTTTGTATATGTGGGAATGACAGAGGATGTTGCTTAACGCATTTTCCATATGTTTAAACACCAATTCCGTCCTCGTAATTAGAGTCAGATACTAGCACGCTTCTAAACACGTGATGCTTGAGTCTCCTCCAAGCCAAAATCATACTTTCACTTTCCTTTCTTATCCACCCCATATCCATTACTCTTTTTATTTAGGTCCCGTTTGACCATGCGATATGATATTGATATAATATCATAATATGAAATTATGAAATGAAAATTAAAGTTTTGTTTGAACATGCGATATGAAATTTTGATGTTGTATATTTTCTCATAAACATAAGAAAATTTCATAAGTTGTAAAATTATTAAAATAACCTCAATTGTTTATTCAATCTTACCAAATAAACAAAAATTTATAAAATCGCATAGTAAATTATTACATTGCTATTTGTTCTCCACTTAAGTAACTGTTACATCTAACTTTAATTCAATAAAAAAAATTGAACATAAATTGTAGTGTACTAGTCTTTAATATTACTCAACAATCGGTTGGTGTGAGTTAAAGTGACTATATGTTGGTGAAAATAATAAATTTTATATCGGTGAGACTAATAAATTTTAAAAAGTAATGATGTCATTATAAATTTTATTTACATATAAAATAAATGGTTAGTAGATATAAATGTGGGGTTGTTTTAACAAAATATAAACTTGTGGATCAATTTTTGTATTAAAAATATCTCAAATCATGATATGAAATTCCCATATCATGGTTTTTGGAGAATATGGAATCACATCTCATGATATGGAATCATGAGATGGAATCAGCGTAAAATCGCATGTCCAAAGGCTGATTCCATTTCACGATTTCATATCGTGATATGGTACTATCACATGGCCAAACGCCTACTTAGTTGTCATTATTTTAAATTTCACGATATAGAATTCAAGTACTAGCTATCCCATCTTATTAAAAAAAGTTAAATTATTATTGAATATATTTATAATGGTTTAATTATATTCTCGATATGTTCATTTATATGTAGACATGATTTTTTTTCATGGTTAAGACTTAAGTATGTGGAATTAATACCATGTTAAAATTCTATGATTCTCATATGAAATTTTAAGTGAATCATAGAAATTTTAAGTTGTTAGAGATATATTAGAATTTTTTGTTATTTAATTATATTTTTAACATGTCTTTTTAGTTATGAATCTGATTTTTTTTTCATGAACCAAACACATAGAAATTCTTTTAATAATGAAGGACAATGAGATACTATATTAAAATGTGTGATTATCTTATTTAAAAATTTAAACTATTAAAATATACTCCCTTTAATTAAAAAAAAATATGACTCACTTTTCTTTTTAGTCTGTTTAAAAAAGAATGATCAGGGACTGATTTATGTACATGTAAGGTGTGTCACGTGACATGGCTTCGTTGAATTTTTTTACGGAATATACCTATATAAAAAATAAAAATAAAATATTTAAAGATAAAAACAATTAAAAGGACACTCCTTATATGAGAACGCTCCTAGTGTAGATGACAGAGGCACTACATCGAATGTGTTGCGTCCTGAGTTCGATTCCCTCACTTCTTTTTTCTCTTAATTTTTGCTTTTTTCTCCACATTTTAGATTTTTTTGTTTTAAATTCAAAACAGTAGGCCCCTTCATTAAAAACCTACCGATCCACTCTAATTCATTCAAATCTAACTACTTTTTTTATTTTTAGAATTAAAATAAAACTCAAAATCTTTGAGTCCTTTATCAATTAGAATTGTAGTTAAATAAAAGTAGTGTTCACTCTTTAAATCCTTATATTTATATATTTACTTCTGAGTTTCTTCAATTTTCTTTCCGTTCTTGTTCATCCATTATCGTTATTTAGTATCTCGAATCTCCATATCATGTTAGTATTTTTTTGCTATTCTATTTATTTTATTATGTGCTTGAATTTTTTAGTCGTGTTTCTAATGAGGATATTATGTATACCTTTCAAAATATGAAATCTCGGAGAATGATAGTAATGTACTTGAATTGAGCTTTATTAATATGATTTGAACCATCTTTTTCTAATACAATATTATTACAATAATTTGTTCATTTTTTTGAATTCTTAACAAATGTTATCCAACAAAATTAGTGGTCTAAAATCAATTTTAAATATAAGGCCCTATAACTTATTCTTTTTTTCCTTTTTCTTTTAAAGATGTTAATCTTTTAAATAATGTTGTATAAAACTTTATTTAATAATATGAAGATGTGAGTGGTTTAATTTAAAATTCTATAATATTATCTAATTTAAAGAATAAACAATTTTTAAATTTTTTAAATTTAATCAGAATTTTATATTTTTAAGAAAAATATTTTTTCATAAAGTTCACTATTAATGTGTCTCAAATTTTTGGGGGTCTAAAGCAAAAACTTCATTGATTTTCTTCTTGAGCCATTTTTGTTCTTTAAATGGTGACACCGCTTTGAAAAATTCATGCTACGCCACTGAGAATGATCCACTCTTTTTTTGCAACACTTTAATTTCAATTTTTCACTTAAAGCCATAAGATTAAAGAACATTTTGATATATTTGACATAATTTTATTTTAAAATCATAAGATGAAAAACTTTATTTATTATTTAAAGTTCGTATCAATCAAATTAGACCATTCTATTCAAAACGATAAAGTATATTTTTAATAAATAATTTTGAAATTAACAAATAAAATAAAATATAATTGCATATAAATGTTAAACTCGTCTGTTGAAAATTGAAATGAATCTCCACATTTATTTACCTCATAAAGAAATGAGGGATGGCACAGGTGACAGGAGTCACAATGTGGTCAAACAGAGTTTGTGGACCCCACATTTAGATTTTATCTCACTCAATTATCACTAAACCTTATCCATACCCAAAAAGGAAATAATTCTAAGAAAATATTACTCCCTCTTTTCTTTTCAGTTGTCATAGCTTTTTATTTTATAGTCAAATAATATAAATTTTTTGATAAATATTTTAAGAAGTATTTTTCCATAAAATTGATAAGAAAAATATTGAAATTTATAGTACTTTCCGTATAGTTTTTGAATATTTAAAATTTTATTTTAAAATATCGAATGAATGTAATCTAATTTAGTTTTAAAATTAGTCAAATTAACTCTAAAAAAGCGCACTATGACAACTAAAAAGGGACATAGTGAATATTTAATTGTTTGCAACAATTTATTAAGTGATAAAAATAAATTGTAATCATAAGGAAATTATAAAAAATATATAATTATATTAATAAAATAATATGAATACAAATCTGTTTGTTCTCTTGATTCTTCTCTTAGAATTTTCATGCGAATGTAGAAAGATTTTGACCTCTTTAGAATTTATTTGATTTCCGTGTAAAAAGAATTTTGTGAATCCTTTGAAGTATTTGATTATCAAGAAGAGTTCGACATCATTGTGAGATATGATCTTTATAAATATTTTATACATAAATTAAATTTTAAGGTAAACCAATCTTTAAAAAGTCTAATAGAAACAAAACTGATCTGATAGAGTCCCATAGAATTTTGAGATCTACGAAAATAACCTATGCTAGTACGTACTCAATAACATTATGCTGAATGTTGAAATATACCTATTTTTTTTTCACCATGGAAAGTGAATCCTTGAGAAAAACATCAAACAATTTATTTTAAGTATAATTATAAAATACCCTGCTGGACCCAGGTTATAGGAGGTTGGATTGATGTCTGCTGTTATTATACAAAAACAAAAAAGTAGTACTAATATAATTACGACTTACTTTATTCATGCCAGCGTCAACGTGTGTGCTTTCCAAAATTAATATAGAATTAGAAGATATTTTTGTCATTTAATGATTTTCTACTTATTATTTTCTTTATTTATTTTAACAAATAATGATAAATTTATTATTTTCATTCCAATACTATTTTCATTATTAAATAACTATATAAAGTAATATTATAGGAAAATTTAAAATTTCAAAATATAATTAATAAATTAATTTAATAAAGTCGATTTATATTATGAAAATAAATAGTATGATTTTTTCGATAGAGTAAAATAAAACTCAATTTGCAGAAAAAAGATATAAATAATAATTAGTCAAATAGCTTTAATAATTAATTTTACTAAATTTCTTTTTTTAAAAGTATGATAGCATTATACGAGACACTATAAAAAGAATTATATTATCAATACATATAAGTTCAAAAGAAATTTTTTAACTCATGCTAATTAGCGCGACTTGAAAATAAATTAAATCTTCTTCTAAACTTTAATTTTTAGATAATAATTTGGACTGACAAAATTATAAAAAATATTTTATTTTAAATATTTAGCATAGTATCATGAGATCTAATGCACAATACAAGCAATCCTATTCACAACGTTTGAATTCTTAAATTCAGCAATTTGGCATTAACGAATATTTAGTTTTGTTATTCAAGGATATCAGGATATGGATTAAGTTGCTTAATTATTAGGTAGGTGTAAAAAAAGAAGAAGAAAATGTAAGTAAGTTAATTGGAGGACCGTGTAAGCAAAAGAGATTGCTTTTTGCTCCCTTGTTATGAGACAATTGCCTTTACGTGCATGGTAAGTGAGCTCTTTACCCTTCAAATTTATTGACCAACTCATCATGCTAGTTTTGGGTTCCTACTACAAATCATTATACTTTTATAGTTCGAGAAGTTGCTCCGATAGTAAGTATTTATCATTTTCAATTCTAAGATTATGAATTCGATTATCAAAAGAGCAAAAAGATGAAAGATTTTAGGAAGGAGTAAAAAAAACGAAATGTCCTACTTGTTATAGCTTCTTTACTCATTATACACGAAATATTTTACTTCTTTTCAGATTATTTTATTTGATCATGAAAATTTCAAATATAACTTGAAAACACCAAAATCTTATCTTTATTTTTTTAATTTTTATTATATTTTTCTTTTACAAATTTATCCTAATTTTTTAAATAAAAATAATCCCATAAAGTTATATTTTTCGTTTAAATCGTATTTCATGTTTTTATCAAAATTACATTCAAACTAACAACTATCATTTACAAAAACAATAACCAAACACAACTCATCTTCAACTCCAACTTTAAATTTTTTAAATAAAGTGAAAAAAATATTTGTAATAATATGTAGTAGCTCGTATATAATATCTAATTTAAACTTATCTATTTTGAGATAATACTTTTCTAAAGCAAATTTAACACATGTATTACGCAATGAGTGCATTAAACATGGAACAGAACATATTGATTCACCCCTAAGCGCCCAATTGGATTGGCTTAAAAAATACTTAGTTTTTAACTAAAAAAAAAGTTAAACTGAAATGATTTCTAAGTCAAAAATAAAAAGTAGGGGAGACCTACTTTTGGTTTTTAACTTATTTTAAGTTATTTTTAACTTATTTCAAGTTATTCTTAACCTTGCCAAATACTTCCTAACTTATTTTAAGTCATTTTTTTTTAATTCTAAGTTATTTTTATATTTTCCAAATACTACATCCGTCCACTTTTAATTGTGATAGTTTCCTTTTTTAGAGTCAAACGATAGTAACTTGATTAACATTTTACAATGTATTTTTCATCATATTGATATGTAAAAATTGAAATTTATAGTACTTTTCGTATAGTTTTTTAATATCTAAACATTTTGTTTAAAAAATCGAATTAATGTAATTTAATTTGATTTTAAAAATTAGTCAAATTGACTTTCGAAAAGTGTAACATGACAATTAAAAGTGGACATAAAAAGTACTTTCATAAGTCAAAAGCTAACTTAAAAGTAGGTTTGACTAACTTTTAAGCCAATCTAAAAACCATCTAATTGTGGGAGGCAAAAGTAAAATGTATTTTCCCCTTAGGAGAGAGTAATGTGATAAGGTTCAAGATGTGGATCTGGTGGAATGCAAATCTCATTGTTTGTTACTTTTAGCATTAAGGTTGGTGGTGGTGGGGAGGAATAAATACTGCTTTATGATGCCATTAGCAACTTAACTGCATGCCACTACTAGCTAGGCCATCCCTTTAGCTCTACTTATTAGCTTACACATTATACTATTTTTTTCCAGAACTCATTCGGTGTTTGGTACTCGTATTAGAGTTTGATTATTTTGAATTCACGCCATGTAGGGCAAAACGCTCCCCACCAAATTGAACCCAAGACATCTAATTAAGAGAGGAATAGTCTAATCCACTGGACCACGTTATTTGATGATGGTACATAATATTACTGTTACTACACATCCTATAGTACTTAATGTAACTAAAAATAATAAATTGAATTTTAGCACCTAATTGAAGGGTTGGAGGAAGGAAAAAAGAGTAGGTAGTTTTCATTAAAACTTGTTAATTTCTACACATTAATTTATTAGTGAGGTTTCTATGTGAAGAGATGTTAGGCGACACATTAAAATTTCCACTGGAACTTAATTAGTAAATTTTCTCTATTATTGAACTTTCTTATATATCTATATATAATAAGCCACAATGCAATTATCATTGTAACTATCTTGTTAGCTTTCAATCAAAAGCTAACAAGATTTTTAGTTAATTGTAACTATCTTGTTAGCTTTCAACCAAAAGCTAACAAGATTTTTAGTTACATATTTATTATTTAGTTAAATAATAAATAAGTCATTGTATGAGCTATTTATTACTCATTCCTTTTGAATTTATTAATCTGATTTTGATCTGACACATAGTTTACGAAAGTAAATTAAATTTTCAGAAAAAAACATTAAGTGATACTTGAAGTTGTCCCAGATTTTCAAAAAGACACCTTAACTTTGTGTGCGTCCTATTACCCCACAAAACATTCAAAATCACAATAAATACACATTTTTTACACAATATTTCCACTTTGGACAAAAATATCCTT
>JAJOOR010033530.1:0-11891 GCA_036250505.1 Solanum acaule | reverse complement strand
CTAAGCCCTTCTATTGTAATTATTATTATTATTATTTGTTAGTTATTAGGACAGGTACAAGGGGGCAAGAATTGGGCCAAAGGCCCAAAGGAAAAAAAACAAATTTCAAAGATTAGTTTAGGACAGATATATTGGGCCTTTGGTCCCAAAACAAAAAATTGAGGCCAAGTGCTGGCCTAGGTGGACAGAAAACCAGACTTGGGCCTAAAACTCATTCTATTTATTTTATCGGTTTCGTATTTGTTTAATTGTTTATTTGTTAGTTAATTTGAGGTTTTTCCTTAGTTCAAATCCCCAAAAGATGAACCACTCATATTTTTAAAATCAAACAAGTATATTTTATTTAATTTTAGAATATCTAGTACATAAGTAATGTCCTTTTATCCCCTTTCCCTCTTAAAGCAATTTCAAGTCTTAAATTGTTGTTTCTTTAAAACAAAGTATGCTTTTTGTTTTAAAATTGTTTAGCCAAATATTTAATTATCGGATAATCGCGTGTTAGCTGGCATTTCGGATGCTTTCAAACCCTTTCCGAAATGCTAATATGAACCCCGAACTCCTTTGAATATTTTCATTAGATTTCTGTTTTAATTTTTAAAAAAAAAATAGTTTTCTTAGTTTTTCTTTAAAAATTAAGTGGTGACTCTTAAAACTAGTCTAAATTATATTTTCCTAATAAAACAGAATGGCGACTCTGCTGGATATTTGAACGGGTTCTAACCTTAAAATTAACTTATTTGTCTATTTGTTTAAATTGCTTAATTGTTTTAATTCTTGTATACTATAAATTGTTGCATTTCATGGCATCCGATTCCGCCAAACGGCAAATAGATTGCATTAGGAAAAAAGGCGGTTACGTGGCTTTCCACGGCCGTCCTTCAGAAAAACACCTTTGAATTCATTTGAAGTGATGAACGAATAGTTGACTTGTGGTCATCCAACGTCGTTTATTATACTTCATCCCGTAGTTTGTCTAACTCGGGTAACCAGGTCTTGTCTAAACCAACTCTTAGTCAAACTAGTGTAGAGCTGAACTTAATCCTGAAATTTATCACATTTTGAACTAAGTTGACTCAACACCAAGTCGTGTTGGACCCATTAAAGAGACCACCTTAAGTCCAAATGGTCCACGGCCTAAACGAACGATCATACTTATGTGTTTAAATTTGAAAGATGTATACGTTTTTGAAAAAACCATTGTCCCTTAGGGGTAAGGAGTAGATTATAGCTTATTTTAGGTGAAGAAATAGTTTTACAAGCTACCATTTCATCCAAAGACGTCGACATTCGACGAGAAGAAATCAAGAACGAAGGACCTTCCATGGAGGCATAATGTAGGATCATACCCGTGCGTGGGACTGAGTTTTTTGTAACCCTATCCCCTATTATGTATCCTCATTCAGCTTATTCATAAAATCTGTATAATTTGGGTTTTAAGGGGCAATGGAATGTTTCAAATGACATATACATCTTTCAAATCGTTAAGCCTACCCTTGGCACAAAAGGGTTATATATCTGTTTAGAACGTGCAATAATTGTTTATGTGTTATAACTGCTTGTGTGAATATGTTGCTTTATTGGGAGATATTCTAGCTCACTTCTCTTCGAATTATTTTTTAGAACCCCTAAGCATAAATATCAAGTCACTATCAAAAGTGCGTCCAAATACTCTTCGAGTCTTTAGTTTCCCAACAAAATTCGAACTTCATTTTTCAAATCTTACTCTTTCATGTCAGAAAGAAATTTGCCATCTCAAATCAAAAGAGATTCAAGTGAGTCGAACTACGTAGGACCTGAATTCTCTGTCGTGAGATACGTAGGCAGCCTTTCAAGGCTAGGTCCCCATTTTTGAGAAATCCTATCTTGTCCAACTCTTACAATGATATTGGAATTTCATCTCAATCAAAAATTAGAAGTATGTCAATGAAAGATGCAACCGACTTTGTCTCGACTTGAGTCGACTTTTCTGATTCACTAATCCCAAAATCAAATAGACAAATTACTGTCTATTTAGTCATTTCTCTATATGTGTGGACTAGTTTATCTTCAAATGAAGCAACTCTTATGTGTTTACAATAATGTGTGTGATATTTTGTATTATTTATCATCGACACAGACTAACACATTTGCCTTTGATTTGTTTTTCTTTGTCAGGTACTCAAAACTGATATGTGTTGAGAAAATGGCTGAACATCCATACTTTACAAGGTCCAAAGATTCCTTTTCCGACCAATGTTTGTCAAAAGGCAAAGAGAAAATGGTTGAAACTGTTGAGAATACTGATTTGAATGAAATTACTATGAATGACCCCATCATTGCTGAACAGAACAAGTTGATTGCATAATTATTCCAACAGATTGTTGAAACGAGGGCTGAAATGAATAAGACCCGAGATTTGACAAATTTGGCTATCATTGCCAACACTCCTACTCCAGACAACGAAAGACCTTCACTCCATTTTCCTACCTCAGATCCAACATCCGAACGTTTTCCAAACAATTCAACCACTGCTACGATTCCAAAACCTCCCTTCATCAACTTAACCACCCCTAATCCACATCATGCTAGCTCCTCACACCAAAAGTTACCTACTCCTCAAAATCCAAATACCAATTTCCAGAATTTTCCTCCGATCCATGAAATCCCTACTCAAATTGTCCAAAACCCATCTACCACTCAACCCATACCTCTAAAACCACATGTCATCTTCCAATATCACCTGAATTGTACCCTTCCTTTACCTCACATTTTGAACTCGAACATTATGAGAAGAAAGAGAAGGAGTGGAAAGTCATAAAAGGAAAGGCTGAGCAAAGCATCAAACCGGAAGTTATGAATGCAATGAAGGACGTTCAGTACACCCCTGAAATTGTGGGGTTGAATTATGAAGATTTGTGTCGTCACCCACATTTGGAGCTTCCAGAAGGTTTTAAAGTACCCAAGTTTGATACATTTAGTGGAGTTGAAAATCCTTTGACTCATTTGAGGGCTTATTGTGATCAACTCATTGGAGTTGGGAAAAATGACGCTTTGTTGATGCGACTCTTTAGTCGAAGTCTAAAAGGAGAAGCATTGGAATGGCTTATTTCTAAAGAAATCAAGCAGTGGCCAAGTTGGAACGCTTTGGCTAAAAACTTCATTGAAAGGTTTGGCTACAATGTAGAATTCATTCCCGATCGATACTCTTTGGAGAGAATAAAATAGAATTCTACTGAAAGCTATCGAGAGTATGCCTACCATTGGAGAAGAGAGGCCGCAAGGGTTAGGCCTCCCATGACCGAGAAAGAATTATTAAAGCCTTCGTGCGCATTTAAGAGCCGGAGTACTACAATAGGATGTTGCTCATTATAGGAGGAAAGTTCAGTAAGATAGTCAAAATTGGTGAAACTATTTAAGACGGTCTCAAGATTGGAAAAATCATCCGAATGACTCCCCAAGATGAATCCTCGGGACCATTGAGGAGGAAGAGGGAAGATGTCTCATCTATCTCATTTGAATCAAGCCAAAAATCAAAGAGGCATGCCGGTCTCAATGTTCGAAAGCCTTTACCATCCAAAACCAACTCTTTAGCTCCACAAAATCCTTACCCTATCAAACCAAATTACCAAACTCTACAATCAAATTATCCAGATTACCAAGCTCCACCACCACATTATCCAAATTACCAAGCTTTATTGCCAAATTACCCAAATGCTCAATCAAGTTACCGAGCTGCATTGTCAAATTACCCAAATGTCCCTCATAGCCACCAAGCTCCACAATACCAAAATTTTCGAACACCAGCACCTACTCGCCAAAATCCTCCCAGTTACCGTCAAGTGCCTCCATCTTCACAAAACAATTACAATCTTTCTTGTCAGGGGTTTTTGAAGAAACCTTCTCGAATCTTTACTCCTTTGGTTGAAAGTCGAACCCAACTCTTTGAGAAATTGAAAGCGGCTGGTCTGATACGAACAATTGATCCAAAAAATGTCAATGTCAATTCTAGACTTTACAGGCCCGATCTTCATTGTGCTTATCATTCAAGAGATGCTGGGCATACCACTGAGGATTGATCAACTTGAAGCATAAAATTCAAAACTTGATTGATCGAAGAATTGTCACTCTTCAAACTGTCACTTCCAATGCCAATGGTGATTCACTGTTAAATCGTGGAGGATCCACTACTAACATGATTGACCCAAAGTCCCAAGCACTTCCCCGTCGAAATGCCCCAAATTATCGTCAAATGCCTCCCCAAGGCAATTACGATCCTCGTCCAAGGTTTGAGAAGAAGCCCGCTAGAAATTTCACTCCGCTTATTGAAAGCCGAACAAAGTTATTTGAGCGATTGAGTGCGGCAGGTATTATTCATCCAGTCAAGCCTAAGCCAGTTGATACTAGCTCAAGATTTTACCGAGCCGATCGAAGATGTGCGTCTCATTCCAACGGTGTTGGGCATGATACTGAAGATTGTATTAATTTGAAGCACATGATCCAGGACTTGATCGACTGAAAAGTGGTCGAGACCACTGTAACCAACGCTAGCAATAACCCTCTGCCGAACTATGGAGGCGCCAATACCAATATGATAGAGATGGAGGATGAGTGGTGCATGGCAAAGACAATAGTTCCGGTTGGTCTTAACAACCTTGGGAAAGTTGTAGCTTCTCCGAGCATGAATGAGAAACTCAATTTTACGAGCATGACACCCCATCAAGCTTTTGCTTTAGTGTCAAGAGAGGGTCAGAACGAGAAAGGGATTAATCATATTCCACCAAAGTCTGTGCCTCGTTTATGTCAGTCCTTTCTGGTAGGGGAATATGCCAATGATGACGGTTTTGGAGAAGGAATTGGGGATCTTTTTGAAGAAGGTGATGTTGCGCCCAAGAAGATGATCGAGACACCAAGCATACGAGATGCCGAGCCAATGGAGCAAGTTCTTAATTGGACTTCTACTCCGCTCTTGATTCGTCGTTTATCTTGATAGACAAAGATGAATCTTATGCTATTTCTAAAATCGGGGGTAGTCCGAATGAGGCTCGGAACCCACCTTTTGTGTTATTTTACCTAATTACGTTTTAATTTTCCTCGTAATGTTTTGAAAAAGGTAAAATGGCTCATGGTCATAGCCAAAGTTCGTATTTCCTTATTTTCAATGAAAGGCTCTTCTATTGCGAAAATTTATTTTTGCTTGTTTTAATTTTTCTATCTAACAGTCTTTGTTTTTTATTTCTGTAAAAAAAAATTTTTAAAACCTGTCAATATCATGTCAAGTCACAAGCTGAATGAACAATATGAGGAAGATGAAGATGAGTTTGAAGAGCATGACGAGGAGATCATGATATTCGAACACCTTGTCAAAGATTTGAAACAGTTCGAGGATCCGAATAAGTCGAATCTGGATGAGACAGAAACTGTAAATTTGGAAAAGGGATGATTGTGTCAAACAAGTCGAAATTAGGGTCCATCTGAGAGAAGATCCAAAAAGAGAACTCAATAGTTCACTTAGAAGATACATCGATGCATTTGTTGGATCACATGTTGTGGTTGAACATAGACATTCATCTCAAGTTTCCAATCAACGCAGATGCTGTTAAGAGTTATGATATTTGAAGATTCAGAGTTTCTTTTATTTCTTTTCTTGTAATCGTATCTTTTATTTGTAATCGTCTTATGTTCTGTAGTTAGAAAATTATTATTTGTAATGAACTACGTCTGACCTAAATTCTCAAGAATGAGATACGTAGGCGGCCTACGTCGGCCTCGGTCACCCTTTTATCCCTTTTAATATTTCCTTTTGAAACTTGAACTACGTTCGGCTTGAATTCTTGAGAATGAGATACGTAGGTGGCCCGTGTCGGCCTCAGTCATTTCCTTATCAAATTTTCCTATTTCTGTTGATCCTCGAGGGGGGAACTACGTTTGACCTGATTTCTGCCTCAACGGGATACGTAGGCGACACAACGGCTCAGTCATATCTCCCATAAGATTCCTAATTTTTTTTTTTTACAATAGAAACTGGGACATAATTTTTGAGAGGGACTCAAAAATTCTCAAGAAGAGGATCTCTACAACAAGTCAAGACTGAAGATACATTGATAATCGCAACTGGGCCTCTCAAAAATTCTACAAATCATATATCAATAGTTTGAGATATCCCAAGACATCAAACTGGGATAGAAATTTTGAGGATGACCTCAAATATTTCTTCAAGCATCACTGCATCACTAGAAGTTTGTAGTAAATTTTGAATATTTCAAGCATATTCGAAGATTAAAGCTAACTTCAAATATCTCAGGCATAGCTAAAGTTCATAGTCAACTACAACAATCTCCGACACCTTTGGATCTTAGAGTCAACTGCAAAACCTTTCATTTATAGCAGATTTTGAGACGACCGTGTCAGATATTTCCCAAGATTTAAGGATTTTTGAATTCTCCAGAACAAGCTATCGGATACACCGAAGTTTCGAACCAAGGACGTTCATTTAAGCTACACATGACATGACATTTGTCAGTGATTTTTGAAAATCCCCTTTTAGGCTTTTGATATGTTAAATATTTTGCATAATTTCATCTTATGTCTATCGAGAAGCAACAGATCGGAGTGATCAACCGAAGATAGCAAGACAAAGAGCAAGCGATAGAAGAACTCAACACATATCAGTTGTTTTAAAAACTAACAATTTTTCTGTGGATGCAGGTTTATAAGTTTGCCTCAAGATCATCATATTCCTCCATTCAATGAATATGAAAAAGTCAAAAGAGCGAGGAGCTCTCCAAAATTGACAACTTTTCTGTAGATGAAGGAAAGTCATTGAAGTTTTTTTTAGAAGAAAAAGGAAACAATTCAGAACACAAGCAACAACACCTCGGTCAAATTTTCAGCAAAGCATGAGTCACAATGAGTACAAATGTTCACATATGAACAAGTGAAAGAATCACTCTCAACATGTACAAGCATCTGCAATGACATCAAATACATTTCTAGTATCAAGAATATTTGAAGAATATTTACAAATCGCGTCGATATCAGATGCGGTTATGTGAAAACCCCAGAGGGACATTTCTACAGTATTATCAAAAGAGATAATACCACCCACGAAAGGGACATCATTGTCATTTTATCGATGGAATGTCAACATGATCCCACCAATGGATCATCATCCTATCAATGAAGCATCATCATCCTATCAATGGATCAACATCATCCTACCAATGGATCATCAATGAAGCATCATCATCCTATCAATGGATCAACCTCATCCTGCCAATGGATCAGCATCATCCTACCAATGGATCATCAACGAAACATCATCATCCTATCAATGGAGTATCAACATAATCCCGCCGATGGATTATCAAACATTATCCTATCAATGGAGCATCGACGTCGTCAGTCTATCATGTAGCAGCGTTATCCTACCAATGGATCATCATCATCCTATCAATGAAGCAGCAATGTCATCACCCAGAGTGACATCAACATACTCCTACCAATGGATCATCAACGAAGAATTATCGTCCTATCAATGAAGCATCAACGTAATCCTACCAATGGATCATCAACGAAGAATAATCATCATATCAATAGAGCATCAACATAATCCTACCAATGGATCATCAACGAAGAATCATCGTCCTATCAATGGATCATCAACATAATCCTACCAATGGAGCATTAACATCACCCTACCAATGGGGGCATCATCATTCTACCATGTAGCAGCATTATCCTACCAATGGATTATTATATTTCTATCAATGAAGCATCGTCGTCCACATCATATCAAGTCATCATCTACTACGTCAAAACTGATGGAGGCTGACGTCAGAATACTTATAGAAAGGAACATTTGTTAGATACGGTAAAACGTATCACTTCTCTATTTGAGTTATAATTTCTGCTAACAAGTTTATTTCATTCCTTGTCGAGAACATCCAAGATGATGAATTCTCAAATCAAACCACAGATGCAGACGACATCAAAAAAGATACAGCACAATGTGGAATTTTTCCTTAGCGCAAGCTGAAGAGCAATAATTATCGACCCTCCACCTCGTTATAGTTGGACTATTATCGAATCATCCACCTCATTACAGTTGGATAATCATCGAGCCATCCACCTCGTTACAGCTGGATAAACATTGAGCCATCTGGCTCGTTGCAGGGATTATCGGAGTTTGCCATACAGAAAACAAGCAATGACATCTCCAAATCCACAACAAATCATGAGTTGTAATGGACATACTGTGTTCGAAAGCGACATATACTGAACATACTTATGTGATATCTTTCACAGCAAGAGTAACTGAAAAGCATCGTAAGAGATGCTACCACTTTTTTCAGTTACAGTTTCTACTAACAAGTTTATTTCAGTCTTTGACTAGAGCATCCAAAATGATGAATTCTCAAATCAAACCACAAGTACGGACAACATCAACAAGGATGCAGCACAACGTGGAACTTTTTCTTAGCAGTGAACTGGGACATAGTCCAAAGAGGAGTGTCAAACTCTTAGGACGCGAGCCGAGGAACGACTTCCACCACAATCAAACCACACCCCTATTAGAAGGCATGTGGGTTTTTCTTAGGTTTATCGGTTTCAGTTTTGCATCTGGAAAATTTTGGTTTTCACCGGAAGCAACTTTCTAATGTGAGTGACAATGCACCAAGAGCTTTGGAAATTATGTCCGTGTAAATTCTTACTTATGGGTGTGAAGTGCACCACATTCATGACTAAAAGGTTACAAGCCTCTTTTTCATACTCGACTTATTTTGTCACTCTTCCCAACCAAAGGTTATCTTGTATTAAAGATTCTTTTGTCAACCGATCAAGTCGAACTACAAACAACATGATTCCCTGAGTCGAGGGATATGTAGGCAGAATCAGTGTTGAGCCTCGGCTATATTCTAACATTCTCTCTTAAATCTTATTCCCGAGCATTCTGATGCCTTCATAATTCAATATCAGGATGACTTTAGAATTCTTCAAAATCGTGCGCTAAATCAAGCATATCGAACTACAAGTGGCATGAATTCTCATATAGCCTAACATATGTAGGAAACCTATTTTTGGGGGTTTGGCCATAATTCCTAAAGTCCGTACCAAAATTCCTTTTCCAAAAGATGAATATGTGGTCGGTCAAAATTGGATTAGTCAATTTCATTTTCATCGAATTTCTTGCATCAATTCGAGCAAAACGAGGGACAGTTGTTGACACCCAATTTTGGACCTCCACAATATAAATTAATCATCGAGCTTCTTAAATTTCAAACGATTTGAAATAATTGACTTTATAAAATTCAAAATATTTTTCAAGTTATTTTAAATAGTTTTGTTTTTTTTATATATAATTTTTAAATAATAATATTTATTTTATATAACTTTGTATATAATTAGTATATTTTATGAATATTCAAAACTCGTCTCAAAAGATTTTAATTTTACTTAATTAGTTGGTTAATTGATTTAGTTAGTTAATACCTATATTTTTTTAGTTATTAATCTATAATTAAGTTAATTATTTTATTTCTTTAAAATTAAGAAGCTCGTTAATTAATCAATATTAATTTATCTTGTTTGAGTGCTAGCCGAATTCACTTATTAATTTCAATTCGACTAAGTTTTTAAACTCAATGAACTGTGATTTTAATTCTAGGTAATTCCAATTGGTAGTCATCTCCTCACTTTGATTTCAACCCACCAGAAAAGCCCAAATTCATTTCCAAAAGAACCCAACAATACATACAATACAACAACAGCCCATTCCCTTCAATACACCAATTCCCAGCCCACAATAACATACAACAATACCAAAACAAAAGACCCAATGCTTTCAAATAACCATACCAACAGCATACGCACATAACAATACCCATTAACCCCTGTACGACAATGTCTTCTTCTCCAGCGTGAAGCGGTGCCCATAAAATCGAAACCCAAATCGAGTCCAGCAACAATTCAGCCCAGCTTGCGCGTCCTGCTTTCACTCTGCCTTATCTTCTCCGTACGGGAATAATCCAGGTGTCTCAATATGTTGTCTCGCTCGTCCTTGCTCCGAGAATCAACGGTTGCCCTTATCAATCCGTTCAAATTTGTTGAGAGTGGAGAATATTTCGTACTGAGGATAGCATATTCCTTATCCAGTGAGTTTGAATTCTAATTTTGAATTTGGAATTCACTTAAAATCCCTCCCGAAATTCCCCCCAAATCTGGTCGAGTTCCCCTCTATTTAAGCTCTCATTCTTCTTCAATGAAGGGGTTGAAAAAAATTTGGCAAGAGACAAGGGGAAAAATTTGGAAAAAGTTGGGAAAGGTTGGGGGTGATTCTCTTTAGTTTTAGCTTCAAAAAAGAAACAATATATAAAAGAGAGACAGTGAAAGGAAAAAACACAAAAAGGAATTGAAAATTCAATAACAAATAGGAAAAACAGAAGTAGATTTTAGGGTGATAACTCTTATATATAACTAAAGTTTCTGAGTTCATTGCTTTGGAGTTCAAGATTTTCGTCGGAATTCTTTGTTTCTAGTGGTGGAATCGTTTTTCGGCAACTCGAGTTCCAGTCGCTGCCTTGAAAAGGTATATAATCTCGTTCTTCTTATGGTCTTATTCTTAATCTGAGTTTTGTTTTGTTTGTTTAGTTGGTTGTATTGTTCTATAATTCACCAAGGATAAGGTTCCCTCGTGTGATTGCGATTTTTGTCTTTCGCTGGTTTAATATGATAAGTGTGTATGTGTGGACAATGAATGTATTTCGATGTTGTTCGCTAGCCTAAGATTATTACTGCTCTTGTTCCTTTTCGGGTTTTCGTAGCTGCATTTTGTTTAGTCTTCAAACTGTTTCTCTTCTTAGCCTATTTCTGGTCGTGGTGAATTTGTAACAGCATTTAGTATTTGACGTCGCATTCTTCATTCTTTCACCTCGAGTTGGATGAGTGAATCAAGACGTCAAGATTTTGAGTTCATTTACTATCCTTATTATTGTTTGTTTTGAGTCTTTAGTTGTTTGTTTTGATCATGTTCATTTGCATCCATGCTACGTCGGTTTGAAATTTATCTTCTCCTATCACTCTTTTAAATTTGATTCGGAATGTTGCTTTCTGTTTATGTGAGGGCTCGATGAATATATAGATTGTTTGATTAGGTGGCCTAATTGCAAATTTTTTTCATATTATTTGGTGCCTGTGACTATTAAATAGTAGTCACTGTTCTTTTTTTTTTTTTTTTGCTCAATTTTGTTGTTTTTTTTTCTATTCTTTGGCTTCTAGTTTAGAGTTTAACTATGGCTTTATTTATTTACTGCTTGTACTCTTCAATTAATTATCAATTTGTTAATGAAATAGTAAGTTAGTTGAAGCAGTAACTTGAATACGAAGAGTTGGGTCACTATAGCATGGCTTTAGTTTTCTTTTAGTTTTTTTCTTTCCATTTAATTATTAGTATTGGTTGAATTCATTATTTGTTGTCAGTACTTCATTTATTATTTTCATTCCATTTCTCTCGAGGCTAAGGAAGTGTACATATATCATTTTATCCTTGAGTTAATACCCATACTGGTTTTAAATGTTACTGTCTGAGATATCTTCATTTGAGTTTCTAACTTTTATTTTCATTTTCTTTTGCCTCTTGTGAAATTTGCCTGAGTTCGCCATGAACTCCTCTCGTTTGCATTTCGAATTGGGCCATAAAGGCTCGATGTTCCTCCCTTCTCGAGTCAGCCCTCAATTACCAATAATGGAGCCGACGAACAGGTCCCTGAAAGTTGATATACATGTGTTCAAAAGTTCAAGAAGGGTTGTATACACGATGTATACATCAATATACGTGAGATATACATCAATATACAGTGATATACATTCATTGTATACGTTGTATAAATGCAGAGAAATGGGCCCCAAAAAGCCCT
>JAJOOR010033529.1:0-14472 GCA_036250505.1 Solanum acaule | reverse complement strand
TTTAGATATTTAGCTTCTTTATTTTTTGTTAGATGTGTTGGTGCATTTGATATATTTTAGATAATTTATATACACCAAATTTGTTTTAATATATTTGTGATATACGTCGTTGTTGTTAAATAACTTGGTAGTTTAGAGTGTATTTGGTTTTTGATTAGGCTAAGGTATATACATTGAAAAGTTAAAATAATTATGTTGTTTAAATTATTGATTAGTTTATGTTGGTGTATTTCATACCAAAATAACAACCAAATTGTCATACTATCTTAATAGTTAAAGCCATTTTGTATAGCAACATGATTATCATTTTAATATAAATACACCATACAATATACCAAAAAACTGTAACGACCGGCTTCCGTCGTTATAGAAAAGTAATCAGGAAAAAACTATGGGCCGGAAAACTTTTTCGTAGTAACTTGGAATTTCCCAACCTAATCCAGATTTGGACGAAATCGGAGTCACTAAGGTCTAGGGAAATCTGGTAATAATTGAGTGATTTAATTATGATTTTAATCACATGAGTAAATAGCTAAGACGTTAAGGAACCTGATATACCAAAAACCTGTAACGACCGACTTTCGTCGTTATAGAAAAGCCATCGGGAAAAAACTTTGGGCCGGAAAATTTTTCGTAGTAACTTGGAATTTCCCAACTTAGTCCATATTTGGACGAAATCAGAGTCACTAAGGTCTAGGGAAATCTTGTAACAATTGGGTGATTTGATTATGATTTTAATCACATGAGTAGATAGCTAAGATGTTAAGGAACCTGTACGACTTTACGGAATTGAATTCGAGCGAGTAAAACTCCCGAAATCGTTCTTAGCGTGAGAGGGTAGTTTCTAAGTGTCATGGGACGAAGGTGTGTTGTGAAATGGGGGTTTGAAAATTCTTTATTTAGCTCTCTGTTCCGTGTAAGCCGCTATGGCGGGCTTTCGTGTCGCCAGGGCGGGGCCGCTGTAGCGGGGTGAGGACCGTTATGGCGGGACATACGCAACTTAAGTCGAAAATAAACCCCAAAAATATTTTATTCTGCACTTTTCGACTTTGAGAGCTAGGAGACGACCCTATGTGTTTTCTTGATAGTTTTCCACTATTCTTGAGGCTAAAGGTAAGGTTTTCACTCCTTGAATCCATTTTTCGATCCGTAGAACTTAGTTTCGTGGGTAATTATTGTTGGAAAAGGGTTTTTTAACTGTTTGGATGGTGGGAAAAGCCCTAATTTTGGATATTGGGATCTTGAGTTTGATCTAGGGTTGATAGTGTTGACTTTAATCCGGGTAATTAGACATCGTTTATTGATTCCCGTGTTATTATGATTGTTTGTAGACCAAGAACAAGCGGAAAGAATCCGGAAAGGGAAGGATCAAGTTTCTTAGGGGATTCAAGCTTTGTTTTAGGTAGGTGGTGGTTGTGATTTCATGTGATGTGATGTATGTTTATTCTTGCTTCATTATAATACGTGTATGTATACGAATGTTGCATTATTGATCACACTATTCATAAATGAGGATGATTGAATAATTGTTTGCCATGAAATCATGACTTAATTGTATGTTTATGAGAAAATACTTGTGATTGTGATTGTGATTGTTGATTGTTAAATAGATCAAGTGTTGCGTTCCGACACACTAACTTGGGTCGGTTGCCACGTTTCGACATAAATATGAGATCGGTTGCCACGTTCCAGCATAAGCATTGGATCGGCTACCACGAACCGGTACACTAACAGTTTGGGTTTGAGTTCCATGAGATGACCATTGACTTGACATAACTGTATATCTTGAGAATTGTGAAATTGTACGTTGTGTATAAATGATGTTGATATTGTATGTGTTTGGTGTATGCATGTGTTTATTATGTTGTAATAACTTATGTATGTTGCACTTAGTGGGATAGCAGCGTGATTTTACCAGTACATTATGGTTGTGAACAGATACTGCACGTGCTTTTTCTTTGTTGAGTACAGGGCATCTTCAGGTAACTATTGACCGACCTCGCTTAGAAGATCAGTGACCGTTTTGAATTTTAGGGTGAGCCAGTTCTTCCGGGCTGCCATGAGTTCTCTTTCTGTTTATGTCCACATTTCGGACTTAGACTTTCTAGTTAGTTATTCGTATGTTAGTTTAGGGGTTGTACCCCTTTTTGTTCAGACTTATGGTTCTTGTTAGAGTTTTGGTACAATGGCTTTCAAGTTCTAGGCGTTATTTTCCGCATTGTTTTGTTAGACTTTTGGAGAGCATGGGAACTCTATTCCTTTTCCTTAGCATTTAAACCTGCTTCAGTAACTTTAAATGTCTTAGTTTGATTTAGTTGCGTAGTTCTTGGTTAGCTAATTAGTATCAACGATTCTCCCACTGGAGTGTTAGTGTGGGTGCCACTCACGACGGTCTGGGTCGTGACAAAGTTGGTATCAAAGTCTAGGTTCATTGATCTCGATGTACCAAAATGAGTCTAGTAGAGTCTTGCGGAATGCTATAGAGAGACGTCTGTACTTTTCTTCGAGAGGCAATAGGAATTTAGGAAATCTCTTTGTTTTCTCTTGTCTCCTTTCGTGCTACAACTTGATTCTAATTGGTATCCGGCGATTCGAATTGGTATCTAATCTCCTTCACTCTTCTGTCCGCAGATGGTTAACTCTAGGTTCAACGGTGTCAGGCCCATAGCTTCCAAATGAGGCATCTCCTGCGCACCATAAAGAGGTAGAGGAGAATGTAGAGGTTGAGAAGGAGGAAAATGTTGGACGAGAGGAAGAGGTACATGCTGAGACTATAGGTATTCCTTCCTTAGACCCAGTGTTAGCTCAACATATTATGTCGTTCTTGAAAGGATTGGTTGGTCCTGGAGTGCTTCCCTCTATTCAAGCAACTCAAACCCCTATTGCTATCACTGTCCCCAAGGTGGGTGGAACTTTATGTATTAATGCCTTCTTCCGTCCTTTGTTGGGTCCTGTTATGTCTGGTAATTGATTAACGTTTCAAGGACACTTCATCCAATTCTAAGTGTCAACGATCGTTAGTCAATATATAATCCAACTAAATGAGTTGGGGTCGAATCCCACATGGAGTGGTACGTGTTTAAGATTCAATAGTAAAGTGTGAACATGATCAAGTCGGCCATAGGAATAGACATTTACGAATAAAAACATAATTCAAATCAAAGGGTGACACGAATGTCAAATAAGAGGGTTTTGGTTTTAATTATCAACTACAGCAACATCAGCAAAATAATACGAAATTGATAAAAATGAGACAGGTTCTTGAGATGTGATTCGATTATAGGCTAATGTAGACAAATGGGTAATTGCAACTGTTAGGAAAAAGCTGAATATCAGTAAACAAGCTAGACTATAGAGAAGGTAAACTTTCTTTCGAACAATTTACATCGAATCAAGTCGATTTCTCTCGAACATCAAAAAGCATGCAAAATAAGAACAACCTACGCCTTAGTCCATTCACTCTCTCGAGCTGAATGTGTGGAAAAGGGTTTAGGATTAACTCTCTCGAGCTGAACCCATGACAACATAATACCCACAAACCATCAATCAATAATCTTGGTTTTAAAACCTCTCTCTCGAGCAAGCCAAAAACACAAAGGTAAAACTGCATTTGCAACTACAATTCTTTAAATTAAACCATAATTACTGATTGAAATCACTTCTAAACATCATTTAAACTAACAATTAGCAATACCCATAAACTAAATCAGCCCATAATCACATAATCACATAATCACACCCAAAGAATTCAGGTTTTAGCTAGACATCATATAAAAATCCTTACCAAATTGAGTTTCCATCAACTGGGTAAGATTGATTTCGTTTTTACAAAGGTCCAAATTGAAGAATCTCAAAGATCCACTTCCAATTTCTCAAAAGTGAAAAACTTCAATTCTTCAAAGCTAAGGAAAACTTGTCTTAATTTTCAACTGAAAATTCAATGTAATGAAAATATGACACTAAAATAAATGTTCAAAAATGTATTTATAGTCGCCAAAAATGTGCTGCGTAGAGCCATTCGGCACAGTAAGTCGTCTCGCCGATCTACTCGGCGATGCGCCTTTTAGCCAATTTTATCGTCTTTCTGTCTTGGCCTTCAGCATCATCAAGATCTATAACTTTGGGATATCCAACACTGCATTGCGGAACCACTCGACGATCCGCCACCTGCTTGTTTCTCTCGCCGACTTGATTTTCTCCTTTAGAGCTTGGCACACTGAAACTTTAGGCGGTCAAAAATCCCTTCGGTGACTCGCCAAGTAGACTTGGCGATCACCATTCTTCCTTTTCTTGACTCTTTCAGCTTACTTCGTTCCTTTTTACACATTAGTGTCCTTAGGGCATTGTTCCTTAATCCATATACCTGGAAATCAAGGGTTTTACATCAGTTATTGACACAAAACAAGCATTTGAGAACACTAAACCTATACAAATAAAGCCCTAAATGAGTCCAAATCTTGGACTCATCAGTAATGAGCATGAGATGTTGATTAAGTTCTTAAAGTTGAAACCACCTATGTTCTCATGGTTCTGAGAGTGAGGACGCCTATGAATTCATCTTAGATTGTTATGAGAGGTTTAATAAGTTGGGAATTGTCGTTCAGCATGGAGTTAAGTTTGTGACTTTTCAGCTTCAAGGTGAGGCTAAGCAATGATTGAGAGCTTATGTAGAATGCAGATCTTCAGTTTTACCCCCACTCACTTGGACTCAGTTTCATGCTCTGTTCTTGGATAAGTATGTGCCTCAGACTTTGAGAGATTGCAAGAAGGATGAGTTCATGACTTTAGAGAAATGTGGTATGTCTGTGGTTGCTTATGAGGCTAAGTTCCATGCTTTGTCGAGATATGCTACGCAATTGGTGACTACTGAGGAAGAGATGAACCGCCTATTTGTTAAGGGGTTAAACTCTGAGTTACATGTATTGTCTGTTCACATGACCTCTACAGGAAAAAGCTTTAATGAGGTAACAGATTTTGTGAAGAAAGTGGAGGGGGTGAGGCGAGACGGTCAGGCTAAAGCATTGGCTAAGAAAGCCAAGAATTCAAGCAACTTCCAGGGTTCTTACTCCAGAGGTTCAGGAAGACCGACTCTTGCAGTCTGACCAATTCAGTCCGCTATGCCCGCTTCTACAGGTAATTACTCCAGAACTCCACCTCAGAATTTGATTCAGGATAGCAAGAGAGCCTCACCTTCGACGGGTAGTAGGCCATATTTTGATCGTACTTGTTACAATTGTGGAGGACCTGGGTATATGAGAAGAGATTTTCCCTACCCACGTATGTTGGATTCCGCGCAGCAGCCGTCTAGAGCAGTGGTACCCGCGAGAAATGGTAATAATGGTTGAGGGCGTCCACAAGGTGGGCGAGAAGGAAATCAGCGAGGCTGTGGAGGTAGGGGAAATGGTAACACAGGTAGGGGTACAGTGCATCCAGGTAGGGAAGTCGCCCATCACGATGATATGTCTCAGTGTTATGCCTTTTCGGACAAGACCGAGGCAGAGGCGTCTGACGCAGTGATCACA
This sequence comes from Solanum acaule, assembly GCA_036250505.1. Taxonomy (NCBI): domain Eukaryota; kingdom Viridiplantae; phylum Streptophyta; class Magnoliopsida; order Solanales; family Solanaceae; genus Solanum; species Solanum acaule. Next base: position 8,950 of record JAJOOR010033529.1, on the reverse strand, counting down.
TGTACTATTTTTGTTTGTGACTGGATGGCTAATGTGTTATTTGATCCGGGTTCTAGTTATTCTTATGTGTCTGTGCGATCTGCCTCATAATTTGCTATGATTTGTGATATACTTGATGCCCCCATCCATGTTTCTACCCCAGTTAGAGAGTCTGTCATAGTCACCCATGTCTATCGCGCTTGTCCTATTTTGTTTTTGGGTTTTCAGACTTGGGCTGATTTGGTGATTTTGGATATGACTGACTTTGACATAATCTTATGCATGACTTGGTTGTCCTTCTATTATGTTGTGTTTAATTGTAATACTAAGTCTATAACTCTAGAAATTCTGGGAAGGGAAAAGTTGGAGTGGGAAGGGGTGTACAATCCTAAGCAAGCTAAGATCATATCCTTCATTCGGGCTAGGAAACTGGTAGGGTAGGGTTGTTTGGCTTATCTGGCTCATATTCGGGAAGTTGAGGTTGAGTCTCCATCTATTGAGTCTATTTTTGTGGTGTCAGAATTTAGGAAAGTGTTTCCTAATGATTTGCCTCGTATGCCTCCGGATATAGATATATATTTCTGCATTGATTTAGAACCTGGTACTCGTTCCATTTCCATCCCTCCCTATCGCATGGCTCCGGCAGAATTAAGAGAGCTTAAGGCTCAAATTCAAGAGCTTCTTAATAAATGATTCATTCGTCCTAGTGCTTCCCCATGGGGAGCTCTAGTTTGGTTTGTTAAAAAAAAAATGGTAGTATGAGGATGCGTATAGATTATCGGCAATTGAATAGGGTCACCATGCGAAACAAGTACCCATTGCCTTGAATAAATGATCTTTTTGACTAATTGCAAGGTGCGTCAGTGTTCTCTAAGATTGATCTAAGGTCTGGTTACCATCAGTTAAAGATTAGGCATGAGGATGTGCCTAAGACGACGTTTAGAACCAGCTATGGGCACTACGAGTTTCTAGTTATGTCGTTTGGGTTGACTAATGCGCCCACATCTTTTATGAGTTTAATGAATGGGGTGTTTGATTTCTTTTTTTATTTTTTCCGTTTTAATGTATTTTTAATTTTTATTGTTTTTAATTTTTGTTATTTTAATATTTTCTAAAAATATTTTTTTTATTATTTATATTTCAATTTCATTTGTTTTAGGAGTATTGATGGGGTATTTTATATTGCAAGCTATTTATGTAAGTTAGACTTGATAGATTATTTTTTTATCAAATGTTTTATAATTTTATGACATCATATTTATAATATTAATCTTTTTGTCAAATATGCATTTCATGAAGTTCATAGAAATTCTGCACTTTTAGTTTTTATGATTATTTAATTAAAATGTACTAAATTGAAAAATATAAATCAATTATTTTTTTATAATATTAGTTAAGAGCATATGTTTATTAATTAATATATTTTCAAAATACGATATATATCTTAAATATTCAATTTAATATCATTTATAAAGGCCCTTATTTGTCTAATCTAAATTTTTAATTTTAAATAATTAAAACTCAATATAACCTTATGATTACAATTGTGCAACCAAATAGTACACTTGTATTTACGTTGTGGCAAACAAACATAATTACTAGGTTGTGTAATTACTAGACTGGTAATTACTACCCTACTAGTTACACCAATTTCAATTACCTGGTGGCTTTCCAAACAGACTCTTATATATTTTTCTTAATTTTCGTATCAAGTCAAAATAGGTCAATCAAATTCAAACTGAGGTAGTAATCTTTAACTTTCGTGTCAAGTCAAAATAGGTTAATCAAATTGAAACTGAGGTTGTACTCTCCCTCTGTTTCAATTTATTTGTCAAAATATTTCATAATTTGATTCCTACTTTATTTGTCATTTTTGACAAATCAAGGAAGAACAATTTTTTTCCTATTATACCCTCAATTTATTAACATTAAGTTACTATCTTTAAAATGTAGTGAATAATATGTTTGAGAGTCTATCAATAGTAAACTCACTATCAATTTTTATTTTCTTAATAGGTATGTCAAGTCAAATTTTGTCAAGTAAATTGTAACGAAGGAAGTAGCATTTTTCATATAATTTTTAAATATCTAAAGTTAAATATTGAATTAATTTAACTCAATTTAGCTTCGAAGACTAGTCAAATTGACTCTTGTGAATTAAAATGTGACAAGTAAGACTTAAAAAAGGAAATACGCAATAAAAATTTGTGTAAAATTATTTTTTAAGATAATAATTTGGCATATGCGTGCTTAAAAGAATAAGATTTTTTTTCATATCAATTTATGTCTCTTATTTTTTTTTTAAAGAAAATAATTATAATCATTTTTAAGACAATCAAATATAAGGTTTAGCTTAAATTGATATAAAAATAATATACCATTCATATTAGTTTAAGTGTCTTACTTCTTTTAAAAATTAATTATAATTATTTTTTCGAAGAAACCAAAAACTAGAAGACTTGGATTCTGCTTACGAAAGATAACATGTCATTTGTATCCATTTATTAAGTGTCTTATGTTTTGGTTAGAAAATAATTATGAGCCAATAAAAGATATAGGAATTATTTTAGTTTGTATAACTTTGTTTCTCCTCATTTAAATTTTGAGTTTGTTATTGGGTATCATTTCATTACACATTGGACGAAACAATGTAGGAGATCCTAGTATTTGACTTAGATTATCAACTGAATCCTTCTATTACGATTCTGTCAACTTGATGAGTCCACAATTTGGACTCATTTAGGGCTATATTTTAATAGAATTAGTGTCCTCAAATGCATATTTTGTCTCAATATCTGATGAAAATTCTTAAGTTTCAGGTATTTGGAGTTTGAGGCAAAGCATGGACACTACTTGGCAAGAAGGAACAAGGCAGCTGAAAAGAACGAAGAAATGAAGGCCTGAAGATCGTCGAGCCTAGTTAGCGAGTCGCCAATCGGCCTGGAGATCGCCTTTTGTTCCAGTGTGCTGAGCCCTGAAGGAAAAGGTTAAGTTGGCGATGAAATGGAACAGTCGGCGCGCCATCAAGCAGTTTCGCGAAGCAGTAGCATATCACCCAACGACTCAAAATGCGAAGAGGCTGAAGGCTAAAACAGGAAGGCGATGAAATCGACCAAACGGCGGATCGCCGAGTGTATCGGCAATCCCGACTAACTTCGCCGAAGGGTCCTCTGCAGCACAAATTTTCAAACACTATAAATACTTGTTTAAATTTCTAGCTTAGTATATATCATTATTATTATTCAAACTTTTTACAGTTTTTACAGTTTTTAAGTTTTAGAGGGTTTTGGAGACTTTGTTCTAAGACCTTGAAGATTCAAAGGGTTTAAACTCTAAGAAATTAGATGTGGGTCTCAAAGATTCTTCACTCTTGACGTGTTTTAAGACTTAATCCTTCATACCTAGTTGATGAAAACTGATATTGGTATAAATTTTTATCTCTTTTACATGTCTAGCTAAAACCCCAATTCTTGGTGTGTGATTTTGTGAATATGGGTTAGATTATCTGTTGGGTCTTGCTTGTTGATGGTTTATTTGTTGTTTAGATGTGATTTCGTTTAGTAGTTGTGTATGAACTTAATGAAATTGTAGCTGCAAATACGATTTCATCTTAGTATTTTTGGCTTGCTCGAGAGAGGTCGTAAAACTAAGACTACTAAATTGATAGCCGGTGGTATTGGGTCGACATGGGTTCAACTCGAGAGAGTGCATCCTAGTCCTTCTCCCACACATTCAACTCGCGAAAGTGAATGGGCTAAGGCGGAGGCTGTGCTTAATGCGGCAACTCGGTGTTCGAGAGAAATCGAGTTGATTTGGGGTAAGTTGCTCGAGAGAGAATTTACCCCCACTATAGTCTAGCCTAGTCACAAATACTCAATAATTTACTATCAAAAGAATGTACTCGATAATTAGTCTATCCCGTATTCCTATCAAATCCCAAGAATCCCATCTCTCTATCTCGTTTTCGTATATTTTTGCAATATTTAGTTGTTAATTAATACAAAACCCCCCCTTGATAATTGACGCTTGCGTCACCTCTTTAGATTTAGTATGTTTATATTCGATAATGTTTATAGCTATGACTAATTAAAACTTAATTTGATTTTTCTATTAATTCTCAAAACCACTCCCTTGGGACTCGACCCCAACCCTTGGTTGGGTTACTTTACTATTGTACAATCGTAGACACTTGAATTGAAAGCTGTGTCTTGATTACGCAAACAACAAAATGGTGCCGCTGCCGGGGAGTGGTGTTATTTGATAATTTTTTATTTCGTAAAATTTTTATTCTTCTAAGTCATAGTTTACTTACTTAATCTTTTGTTTTGTTTTGTTTGTTTGTGTAAATATTTCAGGAAGTATGAGTGTGAATGGCAACAATGGCAACCAGGTAGACCACCAAGACGACATCAGAAATCTCAACGATGTCCAAAAGCCCAACATTAATGACCCCCATCTCATGGGAGGTATAGGGGCTATCCGTTTACCTCCAGCAGAAGGAAATGCAGTTTTCCATATATATAACGAGCACTATGTTGCAACTGTTGCAACTAAAGGGTCTTTTCAGTGGATTGGCTCATGAGGTTCCTCACAAGCATCTTCGAAACTTTGTGGATGTGTGAGGACCATTCTCTTTTATAAACACTCTCAGGAGTCGGTCCGGTTAAGGTTATTCCCTTTCTTGTTGATGGAAGAAGCGTGCAAGTGGCTGACGGAGTTGCCATGCGAATCTATCACTTCTTGGGAGGAGTTGGTAATTGCATTTAATGTGCGATTTTTCCCTCCCTCGAAGATGATGACTCTTCGGGATAGTATCCAAAGATTTAAGTGTTTGGAGGGAGAGCCAATTCATGAGACTTGGCTGCGATTCAAAAAGTTAGTGCTCCAATGCCCGACTTATGGTCTGCCCGATATTGTTTTGCTGCAGTACTTCTACCGAAGCCTGGACTTGGTAAACAAAGGTGTCGCTGATCAACTTTCATCTGGAGGCGTGATGCAACAACCGTATGCAGTAGCAACCCAACTTTTAGATGGCATGACGACCATAAACAGAACATGGTACACCCGTGAAGATCAAGTCTACCCTTTTACATTCAAGCTCTCTAAGTAGCAGATAGAGAAAGATCATGAGAGAGACCAAAATATGGCCAAGATCATGACATAACTTGACATTTTATCCAAAAATGTCATGGGGGATGGTGCCCGTGGTGTCAATGCTGTTGGGGTTGGGTGTGCAAATCTTGAGGAGACGAAGTTTGAAGCCTTGTATAATGAAGAGGTAAACTTTCTAGCAAACCAAGGCGGTGGTTATCGTTCAAACTACCCGAGGCAGGGTAGTAACCAAGGTTGGGCTAGAGAGGATGGTTGGAAGGATCGTGACAGAGAATGGAGGGACCGAAATCCTAACTAGAAGAATGGGGAGAATGACATGTATGTGCCTCCCCATGAGCGCCAAAAGCCGAAGGATTCGGAAGGTGGTAGGTCTGAGGATATGCTTTCTCGTATCCTTAAAAAAGTTGAAGGGTCAGATAAATTTTGAAAGAAATGAAAGAAGATGTGTCCACCCTTAGCCAGATCGTCACCTCTCATTTAGTGTCGATAAAGCAGTTGGAGACCCAAGTGGATCATATATCATCTCATCTCAATCCGAGACATTAGGGGGGCTTACCTAGTGACACTATGGCTAACCCCAAGAATGAGGTTTGAAGGTGTACTTGTGTCGTGTCACGACGTCAACTAAGGCGCTGTTTGGGAGGCAACCCAAAACCCATTTATATCTTTTTATTTGTGTTTTGGTAAAATAATGGTGTATTGTTTGTACAGGTTGTAGTGTGGAAAATGTTCAAAAAAGTGCAGGGTGGCGAGAAATAGGTCCAGTCGGTAAGTCGTTGAAGTGGTCGGCGAACATGACTTAATTCGCCATTTGACTCAAGACATCTTCAAATTGGAGTCTGTAAAACTCGGCGAGCTTAAGGAAATTATTGGCGAATCGCCGATCATGTCGGCGATCCCGACGAAGACCGCCATTTGGACTCCCACAGCAACTGAAGTCCCAGTAAAATTCGGTGAGGCAATTGACCACCCACCGTATCGCCGAGTGGCTCGGCGAGCACGACTAATGTGATCGAGTGGGCGAGAACTGGATGGTTTTGTAGGCCAAACATTTAAAAGTTGAAAACTCATTCACTTTTCCTCACTTTTTATCTACCCAAACACACACATGCACTCTCGTTTCTATATTTCTTACGTTGTTAGAATTTTATTAGTGTTGATTTGTGCTCGGAGTTGGATTACTTTGCCGCATAGCATTTCAATTTTCTCGTAGTCAACACCAAATGTTGGTTTTCTATGCCCCGAGCTTATCTTAGCGAAAATTGTGTTTATTTGTAATTGATCTTATTGAGTTGTTGTGTGCTGGGCCTCTCCGATAAGCTTAGATTGTTTACATGCATGTTTTAATCTGATAATCTTACTCGAGTAGTTGTAACTGTTGAATTCCCATAATTGTATGCCTTAAACTGGATTAAAATTCAAAGGGTTGTGTTTGGTTGCTATAGGTCCTACCTTAATTGTACTAGTGCATAGTTTGATTTTGTTTTCGGGGGTTACGGGGTTGAATTCGAGAAGTTGGGTTGAAAATAGGCACGTTGAGCCATTTGGCGAGCTGGGTCGAGCTCGCTAAACCACTCGGCGTTTCGCCTAATGTCCCCATCTTGCCCATAAATTTTATGCTTTATGCGTTGATGGGTTCTGTAACTTTCGGCGAGAAGTTAAAAGTCGCTGAAGGCTTTTGGCGACTCGCCAAAAGACTCTTTTTATCCTTGTCAAATCCCCTAGATATATGTGCACTGTAGCTTTCAGTGGACTAACCCTAGATCGCCGAATGATATCGGTGACTCGCCGAAAGAGTCGGCGAAGCTTACCAGCAACTAATCTCTGGTGCTTTTGTCAAATGTTTCTCTAACTTCTTTTTGAGATTTTGCAGATATGACTAAATCTAAAGCTACTGAAAGAATGACGCCAGCTCAAGAGAAGTCCAAATGGATTGTGATAAAAGAGGATGCAGTTACGTCGAAAGGAAAAGCTTCGAAACTACCCACAACTACTAGGAAATGCAAAGGCAAGAGATCCACTTCCGCTAGGAAAACCATTACCCTGGACCCTCGTGTTCCTTCATGGGCCAGGGGATTTCGCAGAGTGATGCATGTCTTTCTAGCAGACTCACACTCAACAGACCTTGGTGAATCTGGCACTGTTGTTCCCCCTGAGGTGATCTCGGGCACTGATGCCCAGGCAGACTGAGCGACTGCGTAGACAGGACCCCCTCTGTTTTGTTTTATTTCACAGTTGGATAATTTTTATTTGCATTTGAGGACAAGTGATTATAATTGTGGTGGGGTGTGGCCCACCTTTGTGTGCGTTATATTCTTGTTGGTTGTGAATCATAATGTTGTGTTTGACACTGCTTTCGTGGAAGGTTTGAGCTTGTGACTCCTTTTGATTTAAATTGCAAATAATTTTGACCGCTTCGAAAAAAATTTGCCATTTCTTGTATGTGTTGAATGTCGTTATTCTCTTGCAAATTTGAGTATCGGTTTTGATTAATATCGATGACTCAAATAGTGCTCATAATCGAACAAACATGAATGTGCGGCTACGATGAGACCAAGTGAAGTTACATAGACAATATGTGAACTCTTTGCATCTCGTTGTGACTAGCCAATTATTAAATCGAGTCTCTTGTGATGATCGTTGCACACTAGCGAAGGTGTGAAATCTTGTTTAACTTTAGTGTCGATGTTTTGTGTGATGAGCTTATTGTGAACCATGCATGATAACACCTAGAATTTACCCCGTTGGTCTGGTCGACTAAGTAAGGCAATCTCTTGATATGATCTTAGGCAACTTCGAAGAGTGTAAGCCAATTTGACACATACCTTTTTTGTGGCCTACCTTGTGAGTGTGTGAACCTCTTTTGAACACCCCTTGAGCCTTACCTTTCTTTGGATGAAACTTGATGAAAACAAGACCTCTCTTAATCCACTACCTATAATCCTCTTGATTTGTGGCTGATTGAATAGCCAACTTAGGCCAAAAGCCTAAGTTGGGGGTGTGGTGAAAAGATAAGGGCAAGTCAAGAAGTGCTAGAAAAGTTCTCTTACCCATGGTGTTGTGAAAAATGGAATCCCTCCATACAAAAAAACAAGAAAAGAATGAAAAAGAAAAAAAAAGTTATGGAATAAAGTTATGAAAATGCAAAAAGGAAAGAGGTTCCAAACAATCCATGGAGAGTGAATAATGGGATGACTTATGAGCACTAAAGAAAATGATGAAGGAAGAGGAAAAGAAGTGTCGTGAGTACCACATTTCATGAGAACGAAAGTCACTGAGCCTAAATGACCATACATTTGCACCCAGCCCCATTACAAGCCTTGAAGAGACCTTTTTTTTTTTTATCTTGAGTGAGCTGAAACAATTGTTGATTGGAAAATACGGGCAAACCTATGGGTGAAAGTATTATTGTGTTTTTCTTTGTAAGAGTGAGCATTGCATTTGATTCCGAAACTTTAAATGACTAAACCATTGTGTGAATATGGAATCATTCTTTGTGTGAGGACATTTGAACACTTTAGTTGAGCTTGAACTTGCATTTGAAACAAGTATTGTGAGCTTGAGATTCTTTGATAATGGTGAGTCAGAACTTGAATCTTTGAGTGCACAACTGATCTTTGCATGAGTAAAGTGAGTCTTGTTGTGTGCATCCATGATTGAGTCTTGTGTAGCACTGTTCGAGACATCTTTTTTAAACAGCTGAACTTGAGTTTGCTTGAGGACAAGTAAAACTTTAAGTTGGGGGTGTTGATGAGTCCACAATTTGGACTCATTTAAGGCTATATTTTGATAGAATTAGTGTCCTCAAATGCATATTTTGTCTCAATATCTGATGAAAATCCTTAAGTTTCAGCTATTT
>JAJOOR010033528.1:0-14324 GCA_036250505.1 Solanum acaule | reverse complement strand
AAAAGTGACAACAATCCATTCAAACAAAAAAATAGTTAGAATGACTGGCATTACAGAACTTTCGATCATTGAATTTATTGAATAAAACTTCAAAATTCACTATTTTGGCATAGAAGGAAGAGACAATGACATTTTCAGTCCCACAAAGAATTTCCATAGACACTCATATACATGAAACCAATAAGAAAAATGTTCTCACCTTAGACATTTTTTTTTTCATAAGTAAATTATAAATAAATTTTGATGAAACATATATAAAATCTATAAAATTGTTTATGAATATAATATATTATGTATGTATAATAATAAAATTTATGTATATAACTTGTTGGTTCGGTTCGGTTCGGTTATTTCTTTGATTTTTTTCGAACAAAACCATAACCAAACCAAATATTATCGGTTCTTAACAATCTAAAACCAAACCAAACCAAAACCCAAATTAAATTGGTTCATTTAATTGGTTTGATTTGGTTTTTCGGTTTGGATCGGTTTTTATCCAAACCATGAACACCCCTATTAATTAGTATACTTCTTTGATTAAGAAAATTAATTAATTCACACCTTTAATATTTAAGTAACATATGTGTCATACATCTAAGTAGGAACGGGGAAAATGGAGAAGAGAAATGGAGAGGAGATAAATGGAGAGGAGCCAAATCCATAGTTTTAATAGGGTGGATCTAGGTATTTGGGTTATTTAAGTTTTAATTAATTAATTTTTCAACCAATTAAATAATGCCACATAATAAATGAAATTATTAATTATATGGACTAAGTAGTCCATTTGTGAAAATGACCCCTAAAGGTTAACTCCAAGAGTATTTTGAGGCCAAAAGATAAACGAAAGATATTTTTGTACCAATTTCAATATTTTAGACCCAATGGCCCCTCGAGAATTTACACCACATTAAATATTTTTTGATTAAAATTATTAATAAAAATATCTTTTGTAGCCTAATATATCCGTATGGGATGCTAGCTAAAATGAGATGACCCATCAGGTAATCTGACCCCACGTATTAATATTGTCAATGTCAACACTATCTAACAAAGTAAGGTGTATTAAGACATTATCCTAAACTAATTTACAAATAACACTATTTATTATTCTCTGTCATCAGAGATCGGATAAAAATTCAGATTACCTTAACAAAAAAATGATAAGCACCTTTCGAGGTTCGCACCTTTCAAGTTCCATAAGTATGGGTCCTTGCTGAATTTATTATTATGTGGAAAATAGGCGATAAACATGAATTATTGATTCATTAAGCTAAATTAAATAAATGATTAAACATGCAACTTTTATTTTAAAATCGAATAAAATATGCTACGCGTAAGTTCGGTTACTAAGCTAGTAATGCTAATTTGGAAGAAAATGGATAAATGTGTAAATTCATTTTAGGAAAAATTACAGAAATCCCACCTTTTAGTTTACTTATTACCATTATCCCCTATAAGTTTTACAAATTTCCAAAATCCCTCATTTTCGCGCATCAGATTAGTGCATCAACACTTATATTAGTGTATCTCGCGCATCAGATTAATGTATCAGCGCTTATATTATTGTATCTCGCGCATGTATCAACACTTATATTATTGTGTCCGTTTGAGGGATTTCTGTAATTATAAACTTTTAAGGAATAAATTGTAATTTTACCTTAAAAGTATGTGATTTCTGTAATTTGCTCATTTTATAATGATTGAAATTAATACAATGTTGATGACATGAATTTAATAGATAGCGAGGAGAAAGAATTAAGTATTTTATAGGTATAAAAATAGGAAAAGATTTAAATTAGATTATCCCGCATGAAATACCGCATATAAGTATTATAGGTATAAATATAGAAAAGCCTAGCTAATAAAATTTGAATTAATCAACCTTGGATTTTCTTGGATTTTTTTTCGAATTCTCGGGTTTTTCAGATATTTTCAGTAAAATATTCATACAAACGTATTAACTTGTGCTTAATTAAAATATTTATTTAGTCCTACCAAAATACAACTATCTAAGGTGTTTCTTAAGAAAATAACATAAAATATGATGTGAGTGATGACACTAAATATTCAATAAAAAATAATAATGAAATTGCATAAAACAAATATTGCAAATAAATAAGTCATATAAAAATGATCATAATTTAAAAGTACTAAATTATGCTTAAAAAAAAAGGTATAACAAGTATTTGTTGAAAACAACTTATCTACCTCCACGAGATAATGGTAAGCTCTGTGCAAGGGTGGACCCACCCATAGTGACACCGCTTTGTCGGAAAATTACGCTATATATAGAGGTCAAATTTTGGTTCAATAAATATATATACAAGTATTGACACTTCTTAACACAAGTTAAAAGCTTAATCTAGTGGTTAAGGTGTTGTGAATCCTCCTTGAGGTTGTGTATTCTAGTCCTAATATCCACATAATTATATTTTTTTACTACAACCACGACACCTCATATTATATTTTTTTACCACAACCATCGACACCCCGTAATGACAATGTATGCTAGTCCTAATAGCCACATAATTAATTTTTTTTACTACAACCATTGATACCTCATAATTATATTTTTTTCCTACAGCCATCGATACCTCTTAATGACGACCCTGGATCCGATACTGGCTCTACGTACATTCTACCATCTTCAGACCTCACTTGTGGGATTTCACTGGGTATGTTGTTGTTGTTGAAGTCTAATAAATATTAAGTACATGACTAAATATTAAAGAAAATCTAAAATTAGATTATGTATTTTAATTCTCTAAAATCAATGTAAAACTAAAAAACAAATATTCAACATTATATTATTGTCATTCCTAGTGTTGAATTGATTTTTTTTTGTTAACATTAGTATTGATTTGATATTGATTTGAGTTTTATTAGAGTTACTAATATTTATGAACTATAATCTTTATTGGGTCATTCAAAATTCCAAGTCAAACTTGAAATAATATGTTAAAAGATAAAAAACTATGAAAAAGTATAAGAAATATTTATAAATTATATTCAAAGTAAATACTTTATATATAAAATAATTTTTTTTAAAAATAATATATATATATATAATGTGTGGTTGTTTTAATCTTAGGTTGGTTTTTTAAAGTTAAAACAACCCTACCTAAATATAGTCAATTTTTCCAACACCAAATCAAGTCAAACCAAACTTCTAGTTGAATTTTTTTTCTCAGTTTGATTCAATTTGAAGAATACTCATGACATTTGATGAGTTAATTATCGGTTCATGGGTGAGTCGATACGCAAATTGACCCATTTGATTATATGTTTTCATTGAACTAATTCATCGTATATAAAAAGTAACTACAACTAGTGGCGTACACATAATTTTTAGTAAGCGATGTCAATATTTATAGAAAGCAAGTTAAAAATTTAACTATCACATTTATAAATAGATTACATCCTTAACTCCATTGGTATAAATTAGTTTTAAGCTAAAGGAGGTCTTGGGTTCAAGACTACTTAACCACATCTTTTTAGTATGAGTAACATATTTTGCAAATGAATAAAAAAAGATTTGATTGAGGATAGAACCCGCGACGCCAAACACCAAAACCAAAGGGAGAACCAACACACCATCTCATACTTTGCAAAAGATAAGATTTGAATAAGGATAGAACCCGCGACACCAAAATCAGAGGGAGAACCAACACGCCATCAAACTATTATTGTCAAACAATGTCATTTTATTTTAGGCGAAATTGTCTGGTGGACCCTTATATTTGTATTACTTTATATTCTGAACCCTTCTACTTATACCTTTGTCATCTGAACTCTTAAACTCAATTAAAATGAGACTTTTAAGCCCTTCCAATCACGTGTGTAGCTCACTCTCCTTTATATAATTGACATGCCATATCCATGTTAGATATATTAATGCCACATCATAATTATTTCATAACTATTTTTTAAAATTATTAACCAAAATTATTTAATAAAATGTAAAATAATAACATTTTAATATATTTTTGGTATTTTTTAAAGTGAAATTCCATACATCCAATTCTCTCAATTTTCACTGTTTCACGACCAAAATCAACCAGAGAAAGCCATCGCCGCCGTCGTCGCCATTTTTGCCGGCGAAATCACATATACTTTCTCCCTCACTCGTCTTCATCTCCGCCGCACACCATCACTATTTTTCTTTCCTCCTCCAACCTCCACAAAAACAATAACCTAAGTCACCGCACCACCAGATCTGACCGAAAAACCTCTTCACCGCCGTGACCGCACCCTCATGCACCCCGTTCTCCTCTCCACTAGCCAGTTAGAAAAATCTGTTATACAAATTTGATAATCATACTCATTTCCTTTATGATTCCAAACTGATTGTTCTTCTGCTGATTTTGTTTGCACTGGGTTCCACCGTCACCTAAACAAATAATGGTGAATTTCTTTAACATTTGGTTCTCTTAAGCATTTCGGCCAACAGGTTCTATGCAGAGAGAGGGATCAAGAATGAAGGAGGAGGTTTTCTCTTGTTTGTGAGCTCGACTTGTAGAATCCCTCATTCAATCAGCTCAGGATCTTCAAGTTTCTCCGATCGTCAAATACTCAGCGTTGTCACTTTTCGCCGATCGATTCTACCCATCTCTTACCGGTGAAGGAACTAAGGATGCTAAGAGTTGGCTCTTACGGCCTATGAGAGAAAGCAATTTACAGCTATTTCCGCTTGTTGCAATATGGATCTCAAGCAAAATACACGATTTTCCTTCTCTAAGTGTCAAATCCTTCAAGTCTCTAGCTGACAACACTATTAAAGAGCAGCATTTTACAACAAAGGATTTCTGGAAGCTGAGCTAGTGTTATTGCAGGTATTGAAATTTGAGATCGGCATGTTAAGCATTCCCTTCCGTTTTTTGAAGATCTGCTTACATAGTTCAGTGAAGTTGCCAAAGTTGGAAAGCAATTAAGCTTTGGGGAAGAAGAAATGACTTTTTAATTAATTGTTTTTTTTAAAAAATATTTCTTTAATGGTCGGCCATGGCAAGATGTTGAAGACACTTCTGGGTTTATGTGCTCAAATGTTAATTTCACTTTCTTTTTCTTTCTTTCTTTTTTTAGATTATTTCTATTGTTTTGTTTTATGTTTTTCCTGCTGACTCTTTGTTTTCTTTCCTGGGTCATTTTTGCTATCCTGCATTTATTTTGATTTTTAATATAATAGGCCATATGCCCATTTGAGTTTAAAAAAAATAAAAAAATTTAACCTAAAAAATTATTCACTTGCCTTAAGGTGCGTGAAGTCACACACTTTCGCCAACTCAACCATCTTAAAGACACATAAGCTTGGTCAATGGTCAGAGAGATTTGTTAAATTGTGTTTTACTGAGTTTAAGAGTCCAGATGACAAAGAGGTAAGTAGAAGGGTTCAGAATACAAACTGATACAAATATAATGGTTCACCAGACTATTTCACCTTTATTTTACATAAACCTTATACATAGTATTAATATATAGTAAAAATTTTCAATGAAGAGGTGTCGCTTGGCACCTCTTCGCCTAACATGGGTCCGCCCCTAACTACATCAATAAGTCGTTAGCCTCCAAACGAAATTAAAACAAAGAGGCAAATAATTTGCAAGTTCTGAATTACATAAGGAAATTAAAGGAAAATACTTATGTACATGACTTTACATGTATTGATTCTTCTTGTAAGTTTGTCAAAAAGTAGTTATTTGTTGCAAACTCATAGTATAAGATCCTTTAGTATTCGATGTTTATATTCCGTATGGCAACGTGTATTGACTTACATAATTTATTAGTAGTAATACTTATATATACTTATAATTTCACATAATAAAATTATGATTTAATTAAGTTAAAAAATTCCTGTTTGTGCTATTGCTTAAAAAATGCTCTAATTTATTTTACCTCAACTCGTCGCAACTCGTATGCATGAGAATAAGATGGATAATTGTCTTCTTTCTTTTTTTTATTCGATATCCAATAGTCGTATTAGAATCTGACTAAATTCATATTCATCGAAAAATCTCACATTAAAGGTAAATCGACCAAATAACTTAATACACATAGATTGAACCCAGAATCTTTGAGTTAATTCTTACCACTCAAAGTAAATAAAATATGTATATAATGATATGAAACACTTCATTTTATTTTAATGTAGGTGTAGGCTCGAAGCGTGATATTTAATCTATAGTAGTATGCTTATTAGATATTTCAGGATTCATTTTTACGTTAACTTGTACCCATGAACCAAAAAAATAATGTTACTACAAATCATGTCATGACTGACTAATTAATTTGGTTGCTCACTTTGCAGATATAGAGCACTTCAGTTAATTAGACATCCCTCAAGTTTATTTTCTTCTCTGCATTTCTTCTTTTTTAGTCATTATTTATTGTTATTACTATCGACAAAATTCATGAATATTTTTCTATTGAAGTAAGATAGAAACATTGACCCCTAGAGGTAAAATAAAATGAAGTGTTTCATATCATTATTTTATTTTGTAACAATAATTTCATTTAAATTATAGTTCATGTTTAATTAATCACACTTCATGATTGTTGAACTGAAAAATTTGATGGAACAGAGTATAGAATTCTTACGGTCCAGGATGTGGCAAACCTCTGGGATTATGGTTAAACATACAGGTAGGTACTCTGGTTTTAATTTATTTCAGTTTGTTGTTATCAATTAATGTGTTGCTGCAACATATTATCGTATTGTGCCTTGAGTTTGTATTGGTACTGCTTTTATTGATTTTTTGTTTTGCAAATCCTTGTTGCAGCATGACAACTTCTTCAGCCAGCATAATCTTAGTATGACAAGTTATATTATAGCTCTATCCAGGAATGTTCTCATCAGCTATATTTCATCACATGAGGTGACTTTCCTAACGAGTATTGTGGCACGATTCAATCCACGAGTTACAAAACTTGCTTTTCGGTTTCTCGGAAAGGATGATGTTGAGCCTTCAACAAATCAAACATACGGTTCTTTATTAAAGAACCTCACGTTTATCAAAACGTTTGCCTCTGGAATTCTTGTTCCCAAATCTTATATCTGGCCGGTGGACAATTTCCACTACTTACAACCATATACATCAATGGTCTTAGATGCTCATAAACAAGGTCTTCAGATTTTTGCATCGGAGTTTGCAAATGATGTACATATTGCTTACAATTACAACTATGATCCCACATCTGAGTATTTGTCCTTCGTTGACAATGGCGTCTTTTCTGTGGATGGAGTATTGTCTGACTTCCCAGTAACTGCATCAACGACGATAGGTAACCATGCTACAATTGATGAATAATAGATGCTCCGTGCTCTTTCTTTAAGATAAATTGATCACTAATAGAGATATCAAAGAGTAGACCTTGGACACACTAGATTTATAAATGTGGTGGATAGATGACGGTGAT
The DNA here is from genome assembly GCA_036250505.1 of Solanum acaule. NCBI lineage: Eukaryota > Viridiplantae > Streptophyta > Magnoliopsida > Solanales > Solanaceae > Solanum > Solanum acaule. The sequence continues at coordinate 6,911 of JAJOOR010033528.1, read as the reverse complement.
CTCAGTTGCCCCTATTATATCTTGGGTTTGGGTATCTTTCAGAAACTTTTTGCATTTTATATTTGTAAAGATATGGCACCTGGGCCTAACTCAACCCCAAAAGCTAGCTCAAGAGGGGAGGTTTGTCCAAGTCCATATAATGAGACCAAATTCCCATTCCTCTATCAATGTGGGACATCTTAACACTCCCCCGCACGCCCGGACCTCAACTGGAGCGTGAACATTTCTAAATGGGGGCCCATCATCGGTGAACAACAAATTGGAATGGGCCTGGCTCTGATACCATGTGAGAAATATATGAGAAAAATATTATTGAATTGTGTATCTAAATAGTTACATTGAGACCCTATTTATAGACACTACATTGGAATCCTTTTCCAACTAGGATTCCTGTTCTTATTCTTATTCCTATTCCTATTCTAAGTAGGAAATACTTATTTCTATTCTAACACTCCCCCTCAAGCTGGTGCATACAAATTATATGTACCTAGCTTGTTACAGATGTAATTAATACGAGGACATGTGAGAGACTTGGTGAAGATATCTGCAAGCTGATCATTTGACTTCACAAATTTCGTAACAATATCTCCTGAGAGTATCTTTTCTCTGATAAAGTGACAGTCAATCTCAATGTGCTTAGTCCTTTCATGAAACACTGGATTTGATGCGATATGAAGAGCCACTTGATTATCACACACAAGTTCCATCTGATCAATTTTGCCAAATTTTAGTTCTCCCAGCAACTGTTTGATCCAAACTAGCTCACAAGTTGCTGTCACCATTGCTCGATATTCTGATTCTGCACTAGATCGAGCAACCACATTTTGTTTCTTACTCTTCCATGACACCAAATTACCTCCTACTAAAACACAAGATCCGGATGTCGAACGTCTGTCAGAGGGTGATCCTGCCCAATCAGCATCTGTATATCTAATGATATGCTCATGGTCTTGATCCTTAAAGAGTAGTCCTTTACCGGGAGCTGACTTTATATATCGCAAAATACGAACAACTGCTTCCCAATGACTATCACAAGGGGAAGTCATAAACTGACTTACAACACTCACAGGAAAAGAGATGTCAGGTCTAGTCACTGTGAGATAATTCAACGTTCCAACAAGCCGTCTATACCTTTTAGGATTACTAAGTGGCTCCTCCTGTCCTAGAAGGAGTTTAACATTCGGATACATAGGAGTGTTAATAGGTCTACATCCCATCATTCCTGTCTCTTCAAGAATGTCTAAGGCATACTTGCGTTGAGAAATAACAATACCTGATCTAGACTGAGCAACCTCAATACCTAGAAAATACTTCAATCTGCCAAGGTCTTTAGTCTGGAAATGCTTAAAGAGATGTTGCTTCAAATTGGTGATACCATCTTGATCATTACCGGTGATAACAATATCATCAACGTAAATAACCAAATAGATATATCGACTTGGTGCAGAATGCCGATAAAACACAGAGTGATCAGCTCCACTACGAGTCATGCGAAACTCCTAAATTACTGTGCTGAACTTCCCAAGCCAAGCTCGAGGAGACTGTTTCAAACCATAGAGTGACCTACACAATCGACATACAAGGCTACTAGACTCCCCATGAGCAACAAAACCAGGTGGTTGCTCCATATAGACTTCTTCCTCAAGATCACCATGCAGAAAAACATTCTTAATGTCCAACTGCTGAAGAAGCCAATGACGAACGACAACCATAGATAGAAAAAGATGAACATATGCTATTTTAGCAACAGGAGAGAAAGTGTCACTATAATCTAGCCCAAATATCTGAGTATACCCTTTGGCAACAAGGCGAGCCTTAAATCGATCAACCTGACCGTCTGGATCAATTTTGACTGCATAAACCCAACGACAACCAACAGTAGATTTACCTGCAGTAAGGGAGACAAGCTCCCAAGTACCACTCTTATGTAAAGCAGACATCTCATCAACCATAGCCCGCCTCCATCCAGAATGAGAAAGTGCTTCACCTGTAGTCTTAGGAATGGAAATAGAGGAATGGGAATTTCATCTCATTATATGGACTTGGACAAACCTCCCCTCTTGAGCTAGCTTTTGGGGTTGAGTTAGGCCCAGGTGTCATATCTTTACATTGTATCAAAGCGGGGCCCATCTCACCTAATGTTTGGGCCCCTAAAATCAAAATTGCCCACGCACCAGATGCTAAACACTGGGCGTGAGGTGGGGTGTTAAAGAATGACAAAAGTCCCACATCGGGTGGTTAATGAGATGGATGGACTCCTTATAAGGCTTGGACAATCCTCCTCCTCTTGAGCTAGCTTTTGGGGTGTGAGTTAGGCCTAAGACCTAATTTAACAATATTTTTCAAGTTTTGTGCTATTTTGCTTTCTATCGTGGTACTCATCATTATTCCTATACTTGCTGTAATATTGCAGATTGCTTCGCTCATTTGAACAAGAATGATAAACCTCTAGGTAAGAAACTTGTTTTTGTGACATTGGTGAATGTTGTTTTGCTCAGTAGATGGTGTACATATTTTATTCCTGAAATATGAAAATGCAAACCATTATCATGCTAAAATTTTGAGCTAATACTGTGTACTCAAGGTTGAAATAGATTTGATTCGTGAAAATTTTAAACTGAGATCAATTCTCATGTCTAATTAAATGAGCTCATCTAGGTGTGGAGTAGCAAAAAATTTGAGAGTTATATTGTCTTGGAGATACTTTAGCTTTTCAAGAGAAAAGAACTATAATATTTCATTGAGTCATGTTGTCACGACCCAACTTTTTGCCTGCACGAAGCAATATGGGGCTCACCAGAAATTTTCAACTCGTGCACTCTAACTACATAAATTCTTGTCGATGTCTCCTATGGTCTCTGTAAAAATATAGCGGGTAGTGAGTCACTAGCTTTTTGAATAATAGCACCTAACTACAAACATGTTATAATGGGTATAAGTCAGAAAACATTCTAGTATAATGATAAAAAATATCATAAATAAATGCCCTAATGCAACAATAATTAGTCTTGTCTGTTTTCTGTAAGTATAAATGAATTAACAATTCAGCAATTTAGTTTGTAAACACTGTCATATCAAATCTTATGTTTGGGAAGTTCCCAAGAATGAATCATGTAATCGTTGTCTCTGAGAATGAATCATGTAATCATTGTCTCTCCTTGCCTTGAGAGGTAACCAATAACGGTGGACCTCTCGTAAAGGAGTCAAATACAATGGGTAGGTCCCTATTCAAGGGAAATCGGCAATTGTATGCTAGTTCTACCTTTCCACTAGCGAGGGTTGTAACGGTAATCTGTAAATATAAGGTGCATCAGGTTTAAAGAACCCGTCGTTAGCTACAGGATCCATCAACGTCTACTCTTAAACTATGTTGTCTTTGTAATTAGTTTTTTCTTGTAATAGACATTTTTAAAACCAGTATAGGGCAATTTTGATTCTTATCAAATCATATCTCTATATCTCCTCACTCTTTCCTAATTTTCTGTTGACCTACATAAAAGATTTTGATTATCACATCTGAAGGAGCAAGTGGAGACTACCCGAGTTGTACTGATATGGCATATATAAAAGCTGTTTCGAATGGTGCTGGTGCAGATGTCCTGGATTGTTCTGTTCAAATGACAAAGGATGGAATACCCTTCTGCCTGGGTTCTATTAATTTGGTGGATAAGACTAGATTTCTTCAATCGCCATTCAACAATTTATCGAATACTATCCCAGGACTTAACATAACTATTGAAATATTCACCTTTAACTTTAATTGGGATGAGATTCAGAGCCTGGAATGTAAGTTGAACCGACTTTCTTATGTTTAAACATCTACTTCCTTAAAGTTTAGGCCTAGAATCTAGTGTAGGCCAACATTTTACATTTTTACCGTACTACTAAAGTATTAAATTATATCGATGTGTGTAAGAGTGAGTTTCTGGTGTTCTAGAGGGTAATGTTGTACTTAGCATGCTCTCATTTCTTGTAGCGGCAATATCTAGCCCATGGTAAGAAAACCCATTTTTTATTTTTTGAAAGGAAAAAACCTAAAGGGATCTTTAAAGTAACTAATTCATATATTGACAAGACATACTAATAAAATAGCTCATAAAAAAAATCAATTTGAACATAAAAAGGAAGAAATGGCCTTCTTTTTGGAATTTAATTAAATAAAAACTAATTCAAATAAAAGGTTAGTTAATACAATAATAAATAAATAAATAAATAAGAATAAAGGAAGAATAAGATTCAAATTTGGGCCTTTTTCCCAAAATTCAAAATCTGATGGGTTGTGGGCCCAAATTTTGTCCTAAGTCTAATATTAGGCCCAAAGTAATGAGTTTTGGCCTATTTTCACCAAAAAATCTGTAGGTGAAAATCCCTTGGACTTTTGGCCCATTTCCTATATTGGGTGTATATTGTTGTATACGGCCTGTATCCAACCCATTTTGAGCTTCCCAAAATCTGTATTTATGCATTTTCAACTTGTATTTCCACGTTTTGAACCTACTATTTTTTCCATGTATATTATTGTATGAGTTGTGTCCCATGAGGTTCATGTTTTAGATTGTTTGAGACAAAGTGTAATAGACTTCCGCTTTTTATATAAAACTTTGATGTTGGTTGAAAAATGTTTTAAATTTCCGCTCATTTCTATTATCCTATGTTATGAAAGCTAAGTTGCTTATATGAGACATCTCAAGGTCTTGTATGCTATGTTATGTATAGTGTGTACCCCTGAGTCGTGACATACTCTTTATGTGTTGATATGATCTATTATGTGCATTGATTATGCTTTATGACTTATGTTGTCTAACTCTTATGTTTGTGCAAGTTATCATATTTAGTACAATCTTTTTTATCTGCATTTGTGTATTGAGAAATCAATTTCTACATGTTTATCTACATTTATGTATGAGTTACATATAGACTTCATGATATGATGTTTTGAACATGCTTTAGCTTGGAGTTGATGTTTCGTCCTCTGATATGTGTATTTATGTGATTTCATGCTCATTGGGCTGTTAGATTTGAGTTCTTCTCTTTCATGTGATGTCTAGAATCCCATTCGAGGACGAATGTTCCCAAGGGGGAGATAATGTAACACCTCAGAAATTAGAAGTCTAGAAAAGGAGCCAAGTGGAAGGTCACTAGCCCATGACTGAGCCGTGGAACCCTTCATAAAGCCTTATACGGGCCGTGAAGGGCACCACGGCTCGTGGTGGTGCTCGTGGCTACCTTCTAGTGTTTTTCTAAGAGGGGCTCCCCTTCCACGATCTCTTAGATGGCTTGTGGTGAGCCTTATGACCCATAGGGTGGCCATGAAAAGGAGGCAGAACCCACCTCTAGGCTTGCCTCCTCCCATGAGCCCCTAGACTGCTCGTGAAGGGCTAGACGGCCCGTGATGGTGGGCTTGTGGAGGGGGTAGGACTTTCCTAGCTACTGGTTTAGGGACCACGACTGCCAAACAACTCTTGGACCCTTGGACGACTCGTGACTGGGGCTCGCATCAGCTGTAAGTCAAGGGAAGTTGGGTCTTTTTCTAATTATTTTATCTTGATACTACATTATTTTTCCCTTACCTAAAACCCCTATATAAATGATTTTAATGCCAAAATTCAACCCATTTAAGTCATTCTCTCAAATTTACAAAAGAAGAACAAGTCTTCCTCTCAAATATTTCTCTCTCTAGAAAGCTTTAAGAAGAAAGGTCCAAGCAAGGATTGGCGTTGAGGTATGATAGTTTTCATCCATGGATTCCTTCCATTCATGTAGTTCCCAAATTCTCCTATTTTCAAAGATAGAAATCTCCAATTGAGTTAGGATTTTCTTCTATGCTGTGGGTTCTTTGGATTATTGATATTATTGATGGGTTTATGATATTTTATGCATGAATTGAGTTAATCTCATATTTTTATGATGAATTCTCATGAACCCATGTCTAGCCCATGTTTCTAGATATTGATGCATGAAAGTGGGTTTAGAACTATGAAAGGTGAATTATGCAATTATGCAGGTTCTTATGAAATTACTGTAAATATTTTAAGGATGATTTAAGAGTGAAGGTTCAATGATGATGTTGTTGTTGTGTTGTTGAAAGGATTTCTCATAGACACATGAAAGCATCATTGTGAAAGATTTTCTCACATAATAAGTGTTCTTAGGGTTGAAAGGTCTTCTGACCTAAAATGAAGCAATGTTAAGGAGTTATTCTAATGTTGAGGTAAGAGGTGATTACATGTTGCCTCTATATGAGGCAAGAGGGGATTACCCATGTTCTCTAATTGAAATACAAGAGGCTATTACACATGTCACATATGAAAGGACAATAGGCAACCACCCATGTTCCTTTAAGAGTTAAGCTGAATATGAATAAGAACTATTCCATGGAAGTTAAGCTTAGAACCAAGTGAGCAAGTGGTGATTACCCATGTCCCATAAACCATGTGAGGATTGTCTTGCTTGACATTATCTAGTGGATCCAAAATAGTTAGAAGTTCACGGTCCTTATCGTGGAAAATAGGACAACTATTTTCGATGTGGGAGACACTGGAATCCATGATGATATCTCTTATGGTCTTATATGTTGGTTAAGGCTACTTCATACAAGAAAGTTATTATGAACAAAAGTTACTTCAAGGAAGTATCCCATTCATGTTTAAGATGATTACTATGATCATTGATGTAGCGACCCTAAAAATAGATAGGTGAAACTAGAGCCTAACGTATGAATTTTTAAAGTTTAAGCATAAATTGGAAGTAGTCACTTTTGGGAAAAAGTTCAAAATCTGGAAATTCGGCCAAGTGTGGAAATCAGTGAGTTTTTGGCCAACTTTGAGCAGTCATAACTCCTAGCTCAGGATGATCCAGGAGTAGTTCCAGTTATGTTTGGAAAGCCCTTGGAACGATCTTTCCAACGCCAC
>JAJOOR010033527.1:0-18727 GCA_036250505.1 Solanum acaule | reverse complement strand
ATGGGGGGGGGGGGGGTGTTTGATTGTAATTATCAACTACAATAGCAGCAAATAACACTAAGGAACAAGTAAGGAGACGGGTTCTTGGGATGTGATCGGATTATAGACTAAAGGTAGACAAATGGGTAATTGCAATTGATAGTAAATAGTTGTAAATCAGTGAATAAGCTAGACTTTAGTGGGGATAAACTTTCTCTCGAACAATTTATCCCGAATCAAATTGGTTTCTCTCGAACACTAATAAGCAGCAATTAAGAACAACCTACACTTTAGTCCATTCACTCTCTCGAGCTGAATGTGTGGAAAAGGGTTTAGGATTCACTCTCTCAAGCTGAACCCATGACAAATCAATACCCACAGACCATCAAATCAGTAGCCTTGGTTTTAAAACCTCTTTTGAGCAAGCCAAAAACACAAAGTTAGAGTTGTATTTATAACGACAACCCTTTAAATTAAACCATAATTACTGATTGAAATCACTTTTAAACAACATTTAAACTATCAGTTAACAATACCCAACAACTAAATCAACCCATAATCACACTCAAGAATTGAGGTTTTAGCTAGACATCATAAAAAGATAAAAATCGTTACCAAATTGTGTTTCCATCAACTGGGTAAGATTAATTTCATCTTTATAGAGGTCAAGGTTTAAGAATCTAAAAAACCCACTTTCAATTTCTCAAAAATGAAAATCTTCAAATCTTCAAAGCTAAGGAAAATACTGTCTCCAAACTCAGAGTTCTAACTCAAAAATTAATCTAATGAATGTTCAGAATAAAATTTCCATACTAAACATAAAGTTTGAAAATGTATTTATAGTCACCAAAAATTGTGCTGCAAAGGACCGTTCGACACAATAAGTCAAGATTACCGATCCATTCGGCGATCCGTCCATTGGTCAGTTCCATAGCCTTTTTGCTTTGGCCTTCAGCATCTTCAAGTTTTGTAACTTTGGGCGATCTAGCACTGCATCGCAGATCCATTCAGCGACATGCCGACTTCTCCTTTCTATCACCGACTTGATTTTCTCCTTTAGGGCTTGGCACACTGGAACTTTAGGCGAGATCATGGCCATTCGGCGACTCATCCAATGGGTTAGGCGATCATCATGCCTCATTTTCTTTGTTCTTTCAGCTGCTTTGTTCCTTTTTGCTCATTAGTGTTCATGCTTTGTTCCTCCATCAAAATACATGAAAATACAGGATTTACATCAGTTATTGGCACAAAATATGCATTTGATGACACTAAATCTATTACAATAAAGCCCTAAATGAGTCTAAATCGTGGACTCATCAACACCCCCAACTTAAACTTTTGCTTGTCCTCAAGTAAAAATCAAGTTCATTAGCTCAAAAAGGATGTCTCAAACAGTGCTACACAAGACTCAATCATGAATGCACACAAAAAGACTCAACTTACTCATGCAAGGATCAACTGCACACTCAAAGATTCAAGTTGTGACTTACCATTATCAAAGATTCTCAATACTTGCTTCAAATGTAAGTTCAAGCTCAACAAAGGTGCTCAAATCCCCTCACACAAAGAATGATTCCATAATCACTCACAATGGTTTAACAATTTAAAGCTCCGAAATCAAATGCAACACTCACACCCACAAAGATGAACACAATGCATGATTTCACCCATAGGTTTGCCCGTATTTTCCAATCTACACTTATTGTAGCTCACTCAAGATCAAAAAGGTCTTTTCAAGGCTTGTAACGGGACTGAGTGCAAATGTATGGTCGTTTAGGCTCAATGGTTGTAATCCTCATGAAATGTGGTGTGAACAACACTTTCTTTCCTTTTCTTCATCATTCTCATTCGTGATGACAAGTCACCCCATTTTTCATCTTCCATGGACTGTTGGACACCCCATTTCTTTTTGCATTTTCACACTTTATTCCACAACTTTTTCATTCTTTTTCTTTTTCGTTCTTTTCTTCTTTTTTTCTCTTTTTTTGGAGGGGTTCCATCTTTCTCTAAACCAAAGGTCAAAGGAGATTTCTTTTCACTTCTTGATTTACCTTCTCTTTTCACCACACCCCCAACTTAGGCTTTTGGCCTAAGTTGGTTATTCACACAAATCACAAATCACAAATCACAAATCATGAGGATCAAGGGTATTGGATCAAGAAAGGTCACAATATCATCAAGTTTCTTCCAAGAAAAGGCTAAGGTTCAAAAGGTGATCAAGCAAAGTTCACACACTCACAATGTAGGCCACAAAAAGAGGTATTATATCAAATTGTTTCACACTCTTCAAAGTTGCCTAAGATCATATCAAGAGATCACATTAGTTAGTCACTAGACTAACGGGGTAAATTCTAGGTGTCATCACACATGGTTCACGGTAAGCTCATCACACAAGGCATTGACACCAATGTCAAACAAAACTCCATACTTTTGCTAGTGTGCAATGTTCATCACAAAAGACTCAATTTCATAATTGGCTAGTCACAACGAGATGCAAAAAGTTTACATATTTTCTATGCAACTTCATTTGTCCTCATTGTTGCCGCACATTCACTTTTGTTCAATTATAAGCACCATTCAAGTCATCGGTATTGATCAAGACTGATACTCAAATTTGCAAGAGAACATCCACATTCAAATATACACAAGAAGTGGCCCAAAATTTTTGAAAGGGTCAAAAATCATTTGGTAATTTAAACCAGGAGCTAAAAGCTCAATCATCCACGAAAATAGTGCAAAACACAGTTATAGCTTAAAAACCCAATATATACAAAAAAACAGTCACACAAGGTGGGCCTCACCCCACCACAAACAAAAAATATGTGTCCTTAAATGCAAGAAATAAAATATCCATAAGTCAAAGAAAATAAGACAGAGAAGGAGGTAAAAAGGAATCCTATCTAGGCAGTCGCTCTATATGTCTGGGCATCAGTGCCTGGTGTAGTGCTCTAAACTGGGGAATCAGTACCCGGACTCACATCTACAGTATCACCAGCTCCACTACGGTCAGCCAAAGGCGTATCTTCCAAAGAGGTCTACACAACTGCATCGATCATGGCCTCCTCAGTCTCGGTAAGGCCCTCATAAGAAACCTCCTCAACATCCTCCAAAATCTCCTCATCTGTCTCCGCCTCAGCCTCAGGATTAGCTGCCTCCTCAACTTAAATATCATCTCCGGTGGTGGCCTGAGGCATGTCTGGCTCAACTGGAACATCGGGGATCTTCACCATCCCGAAGATCATAGACATATCGATGGACTTCAGCTGGTCCACATCTCTCCTCAACGCAGCAATGGCAACCTTTAGAGCCGTCACATCCTCGGTGGCCCCTTGGCCTCGCTCACACACCACTATCCTAGCCACAAGGGCATCAATGGTAGTGCTCAATGGTATCACAACATCAGCCAGGGTTGTCTGAATCATGCCCAGGATGGAGGCCTCAAGCCTGGCAGCACGATGATCGACATAATGGGCTAGCTGCCCCATCCGAAGTAGTGCGGCGTGAGTGAGCGGGGGTAAGGAAACAACAGCAGCACCAAATCTGGGAGGCAACGTAGCAACAGAGGAACCTTGAGTGTCAGAAGGAACAACACTAGAAGTATATGTAGGCCTAGGGGCCGGAGTAGGCAAAGGTGCCTCTGCAGGTAATGTGTCTCTGTCCACAATCGGGGAAGAGTCCGTCGGGGTTGCCTTTTTCTTCTCCGCCTCAACTTTTAAATACTCCACCTCTATTCCCCAGATATTAGTAGAAGCTGTGGGAATCACTTTCATATCCTTATTTGCATCTCTAGGAACCCGATCCCATCTGCACAGCTCGGTGATCAACACCGAAAAGGGGAGGGAAGTCTGGCGCTGCTTGGCCCTCATGACCATCTCTTGATCAGATGCTGGCACTTGTGATCAATATCATTGGGACATTCCAGGACATCAATAATAGCCTCACTATCACACTTGACCTTCTTTACCCGGACAACTACGTAGTCAACCGATTTAAATGCTGCTACCTATTTCTTTCTCTGTGGTATCAAGGCCCCATAAGCAGCATAGAACTCCCGGACCCAATTTGTAATCACACCCTGTAAATTCAACCACAATTACTGAACGAAATCACTTTTAAACAATAATTAAACTATCAATTAACAATACCCAACAGTTAAATCAACCCATAATAACCTAATCACACCCCAAGAATTGGGGTTTTAACTAGACATAGTAAAAAGGTAAAAATCATTACCAAGTTGTGTTTCCATCAACTGGGTAGGATTGATATAGTCTTTACAAAGGTCTAAGATGAAGAATCTTCAACACCCACTTCCAATTTCTTAGAATGGAAATCTTCAAATCTTCAAAGCTAAGGAAATATTGTCTCTCTATTCAGTTCTAAGCTCTTAACTTCAAAAACTGAAAAATAATTTGTTTCAATACAAAATCAGATACTAAGCTAAAAATTTAAACAAGTATTTATAGTCGCCAAAAATTGTGCTGTGAAGGACCGTTCGGCGCAATTAGTCGGGATCGCTGATCCATTCGGCGATATTCCCTTTGGTCAGTTTTCGTCGCCTTTTTTCTTTGGCCTTCAACATCTTCAAGTTTTGTAACTTTGGGCGATCTGGCACTACATCACGCATCTGTTTGGCAGCACGCCGACTGCTCCTTTCTATCACCAACTTGATTTTCTCCTTCAAGGCTTCCACACTGGAATTTTAGGCGAGATCATGGCTATTTGGCGACTCGCCCAATAGGGTAGGCGATCATTGGGCCTCCTTTTCTTCGTTCTTTCAGTTGCTCTGTTCCTTTTTGGTCATTAGTGTCCATGCTTTGTTCCTCCATCCAAATACCTAAAAATCAATGATTTACATTAGTTATTGGCACAAAATATGCATTTGAGGACACTAAATCTATTAAAAGAAAGCCCTAAATGAGTCCAAATCATGGACTCATCAGGCATGTCCCAGCAACTTTAGTCATTAGAGGCTTTTCCAGACATAGTATTAGATTCAACTTTAGATTTGAGTTTGATCTTTCAGTTATTATTGAACCCTTAGTATATTTCATATATTCAGATTAGTTGGGTATTCCCTACTTTCAGTTACCATTGCTTTAGCTTTCGCATAGTATCTCTTTATTTAGATTGTTTTAGTACGCTTATGATATGTCAGCTTCAGGGTTAGCTTGGTGTCACTCGTGATCCTAGGTCCCGTGTTTACGTCAAAGGGGTAGCCTCGGGGGGTGACAGTAATTGGAAGCTTCCTCTATTTTTCATCATTGTTTTGCTACGTGCAATGCTTCAGTTTGAATGTAAAATGGATGTATTGCCTATTACTTTGTATCCAATTTCCACTCCCATTTGAATTTTTTTGTTTTTGTTTTCTTTTGTGTTGTATATGATTATGGCTAATGGTTATACAAGCACAAGAATTAATGTTTTTTTTCTTATTTGATAAATACGTTATTGTGTTGTAAAACTTAAGAAGAAAGAACAATATAAAGATAAAGACAAGAAGAATATAAGACGAGGAACAGTATAAAATAACTTTCTTTCTTTCGAGTGTTCAAGTGTTCACCAAATCTTCAAGTGTGTATAATATGAAACTTTATGTCTCTATGTATGCCTCTATTTATAGTGTAACATATAGGCATACAAAAGGTTAGTCATAAATAAGACATTAAAAATGAATATAATGGAAGAGGTTATGGAGATGAAAGTTTACAAGAATAATGATCATAAAGGTGGAGGTTGTTTTCATAATGGAGAGAAGTAATGTAGTAACTTCTTGGTGTAGTGGACATCCACACTATATAATTTTATAACACTCCCCCTTGGATGTCCATAGATAGTATGCCTCGTTAAAATCTTATGTTAGTGTGGGGTATTTTAATATTACAAAATATGTTGCATATTGACATTGCCACATTGACCGTTGTCATTACTTCCTCTATTCATGGTTGCATTAGGACTTACGTTTGTTGACTTTCATTTGCAGAACGTGGGGAGTAACGGTTGCTGGTCATTGGTGGCACTTAGTGCTGCTTTACTCCATTTGGAGTTACTGTTTGTTATGTTACAATTCCAATTCTTGAAGTGGCTCTTAGCCATTGGTGGCGTTTGCCATTACTTCTCCATTATTCTTCCTCCATTATACCTTGTAACCTATGTAACTCCTAAGACCATTTATCTTCACTATTTACTACCCCATTATCTTCCTATTCATTGCTAGGAATACTTCTTCTAGTATAAATAGTGGTGGTCTTCATTTGGTTTAGACACACAAGAAAATATAGAGTGCATAAGATTTGTCAAAAAGAGAGTTCTTATTAGTTGAAGGGAGATGTTCTTTTTGTGGAGCTTTGGACTCAACTCTTGTCTAGAGTTGTTGAGTTATACTTTGTGTTAAGGCTGTTGTATCGAGGAGGGGACAAGTCAAGAAGGACTACTGCTGGACCGGTGAAAAATATTTGTTGCACTGGGCTTGAATCTCCTTAAAGAGAGCGAGATATTTGTGCCTCAGCCTGAAGAGGTTTAATTTCTTCATTTTGTTTTTCAATTGTAATCTTGTAATTCTGTTATTTTGTAATTTTTCACTAACGATTTTAAGGAGATTTAATATGGCTACAATTGAAAAAATCGCGGATGTCAAGATGGGAGACCTAACAAGCCATTTCAATTCAATGGTAACCATTTCAAGAGATAGAAGGGTAAAGTACTTTTCTACTTAAGTCTTCTCAATGTTTCTTATGTGTTAACTGAGTAGAATCCTAATAAAGTTGATGACACCTTCATGAATGATGATGAACTTATTTTTCATCATGAAAAATTGGAAAAGTACGATGGTGATTCCTATTATGATAGAACTTACTCTAGTGCAAAGAAAATTTGGAAAGCATTGCAAAGTATGTATGATACCGAAGACGCGGGAGCGAAAAAATATGCGGCTAATAGATTTTTTCATTTCCAAATGGTGGACGATAAATCAGTGGTAGACCAAGCTCTAGACTTTATAATGATTGTTGGAGAGCTTAAGTCCGAGGAGGTTAAAATTGGAGATAACCTTATTGTTTGTAGCATAGTAGATAAACTTCCACCTTCTTGGAAGGAATTTTAAAAAACTATGTGCCACAAACAAAGGGAAACTTCTCTTGAAACCTTGATAATGAAAATCCAAATGGAAGAAGAGGCAAGGGGCCAAGATGCACTTTTACAAACATAAGAGAACAATATCACCACGAAGGTAAATTTAATTACTTCAAATAATGCTACTCCTGAAACTCACAAAAATACTTCTTTGAAGCCTAAGAAGAAAGACTCGAGAAAAATAATGGTAGACCTCCCAAAAAAATAATGGTGAAAATAACCAAGCACAAAATCAACAAGTTCAAGATAAGGGACCGTGCTTTTGTTTGTGGCAAGAGTGGGCATATTGCTCGATTTTGCAGATTTCAAACGTGATCCTAACCCTCAAACAAATGTTACCAAAGAACCTTTTGTGGCGGTGATTACCAACATAGACATGGTTGAGAGTGTTGATGGATGGTGGGCTAATTCTGGTGCAAACCATCATGTCTGTTATGACAAAGGCTGGTTTAAAAAATATACTCATTTTGAGGAGCCCAAAACCATCATGCTTGGTGATTCTCACACAACTCAAGTGCTTCGAAAGGGGGACGTCGAATTGTGTTTTACTTTTGGAAGGGTATTAACTTTGAAAGATGTACTCTATACTCCTTCCATGGGAAAAAAATTGATGTCTAGTTTTCTTCTTAATAAAGCAGGCTTTAAAAAGATTATTCAATCTGATCAATATGTAATTGTGAAGAAAGGTATTTTTGTGGGGAAGGGTTATGCTTGTGATGGGATGTTTAAACTGAATGTTGAAATGAAAAATGCTTCTACAGTTCTACTTTTGTTTATGTGATTTCTTCTACCAATTTTTGGCATGCTCATTTTTGTCATATTAATGACTGTTATGTTGGAATGACGAGTAGTTTAGGATTAATCCCAATGGTTAAAAAGAATTTTGAAAAGTGTGAGGCATGTAGTAAAGCCAAAATCACTAAAAGGCCTCATTTCCAAGTTGAAAGAAAAACTGATTTGTTAGAATTAGTTCATACTGATATTGTGAACTTGGTGGAATTTTAATTCGTGGAGGTAATAGGTATTTTATCACTTTCATTGATGATTTTTATAATTTTACATATGTTTACTTGATGAAAAATAAAAGTGATGCTTTTGAAAATTTTAAAACTTATCTCCATGAAGTTGAAAATCAGTTTGAAAGAAAAATAAAAAGAATTAGACTGATAGAGGCCGTGAATATGAGTCAAATGAGTTTTATTCTTTTCTTAGATCATTGGGAATAATTCATGAAACTACTCCTCCATATTCTCTTTCATCTAATGGAATAGCGGAAAGGAAAAATAGAACTTTGGTTGAAATAACTAATGCCATGCTAATTGAGTCACATGCACCTTTAAATTTACGGGGTGAAGCTATTTTGACTTCTTGTTATGTGTTGAATCATGTGCCTCATAAGAAGTCTAAATTGACACCTTTTGAATTGTGGAAAGGTTACAAGCCAATTTTGGGATATCTAAGAGTTTGAGGTTGTCTAACCTTTGTGAGGCTAATGGATCCCAAGATTACAAAATTGGGTAAGAAAGTTACTATTTGTGCTTTTCTTGGTTATGCTTCAAATAGTACAGCTTATAGATTTTTTAATCTTGAAGATAATATTGTGATAGAATCGGGTGATGCTATTTTTCATGAAAATAAATTTCCTTTTGACTCTAAAAATAGTGGGGGTCAAAGGATTGAACAAAATATTTTGTCATTGCCTAGTTCTTCTACTTCTACTTTGAAAAATAAAGAAGCTAATGATTTTGAGTTAAGAAGAAGTAAAAGAGCTAGAGTAGAAAAAAAAATTGGTCCTGATTTTTATGTGTTTAATGTTGGAGATGACCCTCTCACTTTGAAAGAAGCATTATCTTCAAATGATTCTATTTTTTGGAAAGAGGTTGTAAATGATGAAACGAAATCTCTAATTTCTAATAAAACTTGGAAGTTAGTTGATTTACCATCGGGTTGTAAAACAATTGGTTGCAAATGGGTCTTATGAAAAAAGTTGAAACCGGATGGATCTATTGATAAATATAAGGTTAGACTAGTTGCAAAATATTTTAAACAACTAGAAGGCCTAGAATTTTTGTATACTTTTTCTCTGGTAACAAGAATTACATCCATAAGACTTTTAATTGGTATGATGCAATTTTTGATTTGCAAATTCATCAAATGGATGAAAAAACTGTTTTTTTAAATGGAGACTTAAATGAGGAAATTTATATGAAACAACCCAAGTATTTTGTTGAAGCAGGCCAAGAAAGCAAAGTGTGTAAACTTACTAAATCCCTATATGGCTTGAAATAGGCACCAAAGCAATGACATGAAAAGTTTGATTCCAGCATGATTGAAAATGGTTTTAAAACAAATGAGTGTGATAAGTGCATATATCATAAGTCTTGGAATAATTCACATCTGATATTTGCCTATATGTTGATGATTTGTTGATCTTTGGCTCTAACATGAATGTTATTGATGAAGCTAAAAATATTCTTAGAAGCCATTTTGACATGAAAGATCTTGGTGAGGCAAATTTTATTCTTGAAATAAAAATAACAAGAACATGTGATGGAATTTTCCTTGACCAGTCACATTATGTTGAGAAAATTTTGAAAAAATACAACTTTCATGATTGAAAGCATGTTGTAACTCCTTTTGATTCAAGTGTTCACTTATTTCCCGTTGAAAGTGAAAATGATGTAATAAATCAAAAGGAATATTCTAGCATAATCGGAAGTTTGAGAATTGTGACTGATTGCACTAGGCCTGATATTGCATATGCAGTAGGAGTACTTGGAAGGTTTACAAGCAAGCCAAGTAATGAACATTGGCATTCTATAACAAGAGTTGTGAGATATTTAACTGGAACAAAAAATTGTGGTTTGTTCTATAAAAAATATCCTGCTACACTTAAGGCTTTTCTGATGCAGATTGGAACACTTTATCAGGTGATTCCTGTTCTACCACTGGTTATGTCTTTACTTTAGGGGGTGGTGCTATTTGTTGGAGATCAAAAAAGTAAACTACAATTGCTAACTCTACCATGGAGGATGAACTAATTGCTTTAGCTTCAGTTAGTGAGGAAGCGAATTGGTTAAGAGATTTATTGTTTCAAATTCCTTATTTTGCAAAACCAATTCCGCCTATTTTAATTCATTGTGATAGCACTGCTGCAATTCGTAGAGTTCAAAACCATTGTTACAACGATAAATACAGACCTATAAGGAGGAAACACAGTAATGTAAGATCGTATTTGACAAATGGTACCATTAATGTTGATTATGACAAATCTTGTGATAATCTTGCAGATTCTCTTACTAAGGCCTTAAAGAGAGAAAAGGTCTGGAGCCCATCGAGGGGCATGAGATTGAAGCCTATAAATCCTTGATTCATATATAAGGAAACCCAACCTAGGGACTAGAGATCCTATAACCAGGTTCAAAGGGAAAAACTAATCATATGATGACTTGATGTGAAAATTGCACTATCTTTTTTTTTCCTTCCCTATGATGTGAGTGCATTGTTTCCTGTAGTGATTTGTGAAGGTTGAGTTGACAAAAATCTTAATAAATATATGTAGCCCGAATGGGTGGAGTGTTAAACTTACAGGAGCACTGTCACGCCCCGAGCCTATACCCTGGCCGGGACTGGCACTTGAGAACCATTGTTGGCCCCAAGCGATCCCCTGGCTTGGCTTAACTCTTAGCGGAAGACTTAACTTATCAAAGATAACCCATATAAAACTTAGAATGTAATAAGCAAAACATTTAACTAGCCAATAAGGCAAACTCAAGTCTCAACATAAGATAATGAATATGAAAAGACTAAAGAACTAACATCTGACTATCTATGAAGCCTTTAAACAACTGAGATGGATGTCGGGACAAGACCCACAACATCCTAATGAACTAAAACTACTAAAAGAAATAAAAGGGGATCCTCCGGAAGCAAGGAGGCTCACCAACAAAACTCTGGAGCTCAACTAGAATTAACGATGTGCTGGATGCTGATCCTGGTTACCTGTATCTGCATCATTAAAAGATGCAGGCCAAATGGCATCAGTACATTGAATGTATGAGTATGCAAGGGGAATTCTAAAACAAGACATAAACTTGACAGGAACTGAAAGAACTTACCTGGTCTCAACTCAACTCAATTGAAACTGAATTCATTTCAATATAAAGTAGTATAAACAAGTGCAATATAAAGAAAAGCTTTTTAAAACATGAATGATAACTCTGTGTATTTAGAAATACCATACTAACTCTGTATGTATGCGAAGATACAATATGAACTCTGAAATATATATAAAAATACAAATAAACTTTGTATATAAGAATAGAAAATACTTTTGTGGGAGTTTCTCTAACTGACAACCATCACATAAGAGCTATTGTGATTATACAACATTTTTCCTCACGTTGCCAGGGCTGTCATATACCTTGCCAAGGGTATAGAACCTGACTACTAAGTGGATCCACTAGTATATGCTAAAAAGCCCTAAGGAATCAGCTAAAAAGTATGACCCTTTTCTATCCATGGTGGCTGCATGGTTTATGGGGCTGTGAGTTATCTCAACTCTCCCCCATACCGATGCTCAATACTACTCCCAAAATATGATACTAACTCGTATGTTTAAAAACATACTTCTTTCTGTAATTTGAGATAATTGCTCAAAAACTTATCTCAAAGGCTATCTTGGAAATCAAAGTTTCTTCTCTTGCTTAATTGTGAAAGCATTTACTCTTTTCTGAAAACTATCTCAAAAGCTATTTGGAAATCAAGGTTTCCTTATTCTTGTTTAAATGTGAAAACATTTTGAACTCTTTTGGAATACATAATCCCCATATACTTTGAACAAATGCACTTCAATCTTTACTCTTTACCCTTTACTCAACTAGAACTTTAGGTCTTAAAACAAATTCAAAACATTTGGAAAAGACTTTTGGAAAACTCGAAGAACTGCTCTAGACTGGGCTCTTAACTTTCCTTGAACTTGAATTTATGGATTCAAGGTTATGATTAAAGTTTATGGATGATTTCTAGGTGTTTAGAAGTCATTTCAAGAATTTAGAATAAATACGAAGTGTTAGTACACTTTAGAAGAACTTAAACAGGCTAAACGGTGAAAAACGGGTTCGGGTGGACGGCTTTGGCGCACTGCTGGCACACCACGCCTGCCTCGAAAGTTCAAAGACTCGTTTTGGGTGCACCACACTAGGCCTTCTCCATGTGAATTCCTAATGAATTTTCTTCTCATTTTCTGACATTAGTTCGATTAGACTCGATTCCTTTTCTCAATACCTTCTTAGATTAAGATACCCAAAATATGTACACTAGAATCTAACTCGAAAAAACTCTTAAAATCGATAAGACATCTCAAGAAAACTCATCAATACCATATAAGTTCAAGGATGAAAGCAATTCAAGAACACAACTCAACAACATCAAATCCTCAATCTTTTATGACAAAAATTAAACTAAATTAAACATGTTTGGCGCGTGGGTGAACGAAACCAATGCTATGTGAACTCACATACCTTGTAGGATCAAATCCTCGATGAAATCCGCAATCAATTCCTCACGAAGATGACGAAATCTTGATTTCCTTCTTTTTTTCTCTTGAGTTCTTCTCTCTAAAACCCTAGCATAAATTTCTAATTGTGCAAACTGAACCCAATTAGTTTTGACCCTAATTAATTCACTAAAAACGAATTAAATCAATTGGGTATGGAATAGACCAAAATACCCCTTTAAAATCCAGATTAGACTTTCCTTATCTAAACAACCCAACTTCAAATAGACATATCTCACTCATACAAACTCGGAATTGAGTAAACTCAGCAATGTTGGAAAGATAATCCAAATATTTTTCCTATGGTATCTTATAACACACCTAACTTGTAACACCTAGAAAACCAGACCTAGAAAAAAATTGCAAAAAATTTCCTGAACGAGTAAACCACGGCAGGGTTCACGGACCGTGATAGGGTCCACGGTCCATTGACTTGCCCGTGGTGGGGAGTTAAACTCCACCAAGCCCAGATATCACACCACAAGACCCTTCACGGGCAATGGTCTTGTCGACGGACCATGGTGGAGTCCGTAAGAGCTTAACCAGTAGGCCACCAAGCCTAGCCCTCAGACCACCTCGCCCAAGTAAGGACCGCTGGGACCTTCACGATCTATGGTCCTGAAGACAGGTCGTGGTGGCTCTAGGGAAGCCAACCAGTAGACCCCGAGACCTGAGCCACCAAACCTCAGCCCAAGTGAGGACAACTGGACCTTTACAGTCCGTGGTCCTCCACACGGGCCGTGGTAAGGGTTGTGGACAAGACCCCAAAACCAGTAGCTACTGTCCAAGGACCACGACCTGTCCCACGGTCTGTTATCCCTTTAGCGGTCCGTGAAAGTGGTCGTGGTCTGCCCTGCCAGATTTTTAAGTGGGGTTATTTTGGTCTTTTCGCTTATTAGTTGGACACCTAAATTACGACGTTTAACCCTTAAAATATGTGGTTTTGATCAGTTTTAGCCTAGAAACATAACTAGAACATAAGTAAGTTAGATCAATCATCAAAACTTAGAAAAATAGTACGCAAGAGGAGAAAGAGGTCGAGCAACCCTAGTTCAAGAACGCAACAAGTGACCATCAGTTCCATCCCTGAAATCGAAAGGTTTCTCTGTGAAATTCATCACCATGTATGTGGGATTTCACTAGTAGGTTCCTTTCACCCATTAGGTACCTAGATTTTCGTCAAAATCTTGATTCGCTTAATATTTTCTAGACTTAGGGTTTCTTGAATGTTAGAAATTGTTGGGTTTTAGCTGTTAGAATGATCCAAATCATATTATCATGTTGTAGTATTGTTTTTGCCCAGATTCATGCATAAACTCAGAACCCTAGCTATGTAGTTCTTTTAGTTCATGAATTACACCTGTTAGGTAAGTAAATTCAGTTATATATTAACATGTCTCAGTTTTCGAATGCGTTATTATCAGTATATAAATATTGCATTCTTAGTTTGCATGTCAATATTTTGAGCTATCCAGTATTACAACATTTCAGTCATAAAGTGTTAATTACTTGCTCATATGGGAAGCATAATACCGAGTGGACTAGGGTCAATCACTCTTAAGTCCCAGATCTACGTGCCTCGTAGGTTGTTAGTCCCCTCTGTGGGCATCAATTTAGTGATCACGCCAGCATGCCTCTATACCTCTGGCAGGGTATATTGGGTCCTCTCGATGGGGCATATAAATCAAACTCCATATTTAGCTCATATGGTTTTATGCCGGTTATTAGTAGCTCCCTTACAGTTCAGTCAGATTCTATTGCATTGACCATGTTATCAGTCTAGTTCTGTATTCAGTCTCAGCATGTTATAAACTTGGTCATTGCATTCAGTTTAGCCATGTTCAGTATTTCTAGTATCTTATCATGTTCAGATTATATCGTTGCTTTATTGCTTGTTCAGTTATGCTTTGTTCAGCTTTACTCTATCCTGCATGCTCCGTATATTTCAAGTACTGACGCATACTGTGCGCTACATCTTCTCGTGATGTACGTTCAAGTCCTCAGCTGTCAGATCACACATAGATCGGTTCCCGATCTTCAATTCAGCAATATCAGTGGTGAGTCCTCATTCTTCGAGGACTAGTGACATGATTATCTTTCTTGCTTTTAGTCTTAGTTTCAGTCTTTGCTAGATTTAGCTGGGGCATGTCCCAACACTTCTAGATAGTTTAGAGGCTTATTTCAGACATAGTTAGATTCATCTATAGTGTTAGAATTTGATTTTTCATTTGTACTCAAACTCACAGTTTTCATATATTCAGATTTAGTATATGGGTATTCCCCATCGTTTCATATTAATTACATGATTTAGCTTTCGCACAGTTTTTATTGATTTAGTTGCCTTAGTATGCTTCTGATATGCCAACAGGGTTAGCTTGGGGTCACTTGTGATCCTAGATCCCGTGTCCGCATTCAGGGGGTATCCTCGGGGCGTGACAAACTTAGTATCAGAGAATTAGGTTTAACTGTCCTTGGATGTCTAAAAAGCCGTACTAAGTAGAGTCCTTTCACGGGTGTGAAGTGCAACACATCTAATGAATACGAGGCTGCAAAATGTTTTGGGAAAACTTGAATTTCTTTGTTACTTTTATCGTTCCTAAGGTATGATCTAATTCCTCGTGCTAATCCTTTGTTATGCACTTTCAGATCATGCCTCCTCGTAGAGCTTACGTAAGGAATGTGAATACCAGGAATGCAAACGCAGCTCCTCCAGTCCCTGATCAGGAAGTTTTAAATGCTGAATTTAGGAATGCTCTCCAGTTGTTGGCTCATAGTGTGACCAACCACAACAACTAGCAGGTTCCAGTTCTGGAAAATGCTAATTTTGGGTCAGCTGCAGCTAGAGTTTAGATTTTGTTAGAATGAATCCGCCTAAGTTCTTAGGATCACAGATTGGTGAGGACCCCCAAAAATTCATTGATGAGGTCAAGAAGATCTTTGGAGTGATACAGGTACTGGGAATGATTGGGTTGAGTTGGAATCTTACTAGCTTAAGGATGTAGCTCCTATCTGGTATACTCAGTGAAAAGAGAACAGGGGTACAGATGCAACTCCTATCACTTGGGAATGCTTTTGTGAGACCTTTCTGGATAGGTTCTTCCCAAGAGAGTTAAGGAAGGCAAAAGCTCAGGAGTTTATACATTTGAGGCAGGGTTCTATGACAGTCCAAGAGTATGGATTCAAGTTCACCCAACTCTCTAGGTATGTTCCTCACATGGTTGCTGATTCCAGGGCTCAAATGAACAAGTTCATGTATGGGATATCTGATCTAGTGAAAATAGAGTGTAGGAATACTATGTTGCTTGAAGACATGAACATCTCTAGGCTTATGACTCATGCTCAGCAGGTTGAGGGAGACAAGCTTAGGGAACAGGCTAAGGAGAATAAAAAGGCTAGAACAGGCACCTATGAATATTCTCAACAAAAATTGGGTGATGGAAATTGCTCGCAATTTCAGCAGAAGTCCTCAGCTCCAGCACCTTCATCAGCTAGTGTTCCATCCTCTAAGTTCTGAAATGATCAGAAAGGTAGGGCATCAGGCTCTAAGTCTCAGGGGAGTGTTTCAGGCACCAGAACCTACCCAACTTGTCCAAAGTGTGGTAAGAACCATCCGGGTGAGTGTCTTGTAGGAAAGGAAGGATGCTTTGGGTGTGGTCAATCTAGTCACAGGTTGAAACATTGTCCTTCTAGACAGGGTCAACGAGGCAATAATGGTAGAGCTCAGTCCACAACTTCAACAGCACCAGCAAGTTACCCGACTCAACAAGGCAACTCATCTGGTACAGGTGGCGGTCAATGCCAAAATAGGTTGTATGCTCTCCAGGCTCGGTAGGATTAGGAAGATTCTCCTGATGTAGTAATTGGTACATTACGAGTCATTGACTTAGATGTTTATTCATTGTTTCTACTCTTTTTTTGTAGCTCTTTATATAGCAGTCAAATTTGATGTTAGTCCAGAAATTCTCTCATAACCCTTCTCAGTCTCTACTCCATTCGGTGACCCAGTTATAGCTAGACGGGTGTAAAGAAATTGCCCTGTCACAGTCTCCCAGAAAGTCACCTCATCAGATCTTGTAATGTTAGAAATGGTAGACTTTGATATCATTCTAGGCATGGATTGGTTACATTCCTGTTATGCCTCAGTCATTGTAAAACTAGGATTGTTCGTTTTCAGTTCCCAGACGAACCAATCTTAGAATGGAAGGGTAGTAGCTTAGCGCCTATGGATCGTTTCATTTCTTACGTTAAGGATAGAAAGATGATCTCTAAGGTTTATATCTATCATCTAGTTTGCGTTAAGGATTCAAGCTCCGGAAGCCCAACTCTTGAGTCAATTCCAGTAGTTAATTAGTTCCCAAAAGTGTTTCCAGAAGATCTTCCCAGAATTCCTCCCGGAAGGGAAATCGACTTTGGAATTGATCTCCTTCCAGACACCTAACCTATTTCTATTCCTCCTTACAAAATGGATTCTGCTGAACTTCAGGAATCGAAAGAGTAGTTGAAAGACCTTCTAGATAAGGGCTTCATCAGACATAGTATTTCCCCATAGGGTGCACCAGTGTTGTTCGTGAAGAAGAAAGATGATTCTCTCAGAATGTGTATGGATTATAGGCAGTTGAATAAAGTCACAATCAAGAATAGGTACCCCATCCTTAGGATTGATGACTTGTTTGACCAACTTGAGGGTGCTAGTCATTTCTCAAAGATAGACCTCAGATCCGGTTATCATCAACTCAGAGACAGAGATAGTGACATTCCGAAGATAGCCTTCAGAACTCGGTATGGTCATTATGAATTTGTGGTTATGTTATTTGGATTAACCGCTACTGCAACTTTCATGGATTTGATGAACAGAGTGTTCAAGCAGCATTTGGACTTATTCGTTGTCGTCTTCGTTGATGATATCCTAATTTAATCTAGGAATGAGGAAGAACATGCGAATCATTTGAGGGTTGTTCTGCAAACTCTCAAAGATCGGCAGTTATTCGCTAAGTTTAGTAAATATGAGTTTTGGCTGTCCTACAAATATCAGAAGTTTCTTGGGGTTGGCTGGCTATTACAAAAGGTTCGTGGAAGGATTTTCATTCGTAGCCTCTCCATTGACTAAGTTGACTCAAAAAAAGGTTAATTTTCAGTGGTCAGATGATTATGAGAAAAGCTTTGCAGAATTGAAAACTAGGTTTACTACAACTCCTATTTTGACTCTACCAAGGGGTTCAGACGGTTATGTTATCTTCTGTGATGTATCCAGAGTCAGCCTAGGTTGTGTGTTAATGAAGCGAGGTAAGGTTATATCATATGATTCTAGAAATTTTAAGGTACATGAGAAGAACTATCCAACTCATTATCTCGAGCTTGCAGCAGTGGTGTTTGCACTTATGATTTGGAGGCATTACTCATATGGTGTTCACATAGATGTGTTCATATATCATAATATCCTTCAGTATGTGTTCACCTAGAAAGAGTTGAATATTCGCTAGAGGAGATGGATTGAGTTCCTCCAGGACTATGATATGAGTGTGCGTTACCATCATGGTAAGGACAATATAGTAGCAAATGCTCTTAGCAGACTATCAATGGGTAGTGTGGCACATATAGAGGAAGAAAGAAAGGAACTAGCAAAGGATGTTCACAGGATTTCTAGCTTATGAGCATATTAGATGGTGGTGTAACGGTTCAGAATGGGTCAGAATCTTCATTGGTAGTAGAGGTTAAGGAAAAACAAGACAATGATCCGATATTGCTTCAACTAAAGGGTGCAGTCCATCAACAGAGAGTTGAGGTTTTCTCCCAAGGGGGAGATGGTGTACTTCGTTATCATGATCGATTATGTGTTCCTAAGGTGAATGAGTTGTGATACGCTCAAATTACACCTCTTTTCATAAGCATAAGCGATCGTTATCATGTAAAGAACCCAACTTGTAGGTTGGGGTCGATCCCACGAGGAATATGGTTTAGACTTAAGTTTAATAACGATTATATTCATTTAGCCAATGTATTTTTGAGACAAATAAGTAAAAGGGGGGGGGGGGAATTTGTGTAAAAAATTTTGGAAATTAT
>JAJOOR010033526.1:0-13351 GCA_036250505.1 Solanum acaule | reverse complement strand
CCACCCAATTATTCAACTAAACATGAATTATCGAATACCCCATTTTTACTATTCTCACACTTTATTTTACAACTTTTGCTCTTTTTCAGTCTTTTTTCTTTTCTCCTTTTTTTAATATGGTGGGGTTCAATATTTTTAAAAATAATTTATCAAAGGGGAGTTTTTCACACTTCTTGACTTTCCTTCTTTTTCACCACACCCTAAACTTAGGCTTTTGGCCTAATTTGTCTATTCAAACGAATAAATACTTCATGAAGGTTATGGGTGATGGGATAAAGAGGTCAAAGTTGTTCAAGTTTCTTCCAAGAAAAGGATAGGCTCAAAAGGTGTCAAGCAAGGTTCACACATCTCACAAGGTTTGCCACAAAGAGGTATATTGTCAAATTGGCTCACTCTAAATTTTTTTTGCCTAAGATCATTTCAATTGCTTGCTTCACTTAATCAAACGGATCAACGGGGCAAATTCTAGGTGTCATCAAGCACAATGTTCAAGACAACCTGACCACACAAGGGATTGGTACAATTATCAAACAAGACTCCACACTTTCTAGCTAGCGTGCAATGTTCATCACAAGAGACTGATTTGACAACCAGCTAGTCACAACGAGATGCTAAAAGTTCACATATTACCTATGTAAATTAGTTTGCCTCATCGTAACCACACATTCATTTCATTCAATTAAGATCACTATTCGAGTCATCGGTATTGACCACAACCGACACCCAAATTTGCACAAGAACAACCACAATCACACACAAAAGAGGTGGCAAAAATTTAAAACTTGGTTCAAAACCATTTCAAATTAAAACAATGGACCACAATTTATCAACAACTAAGATATATATATCAATAAGCTCCACTATTCACAGGACACTATCAAAACCAAGTCAATATTCACAAAACTGCCCGCAATAGGTAGGTATTGAAATACCTCACCCCACCAACAAAATACACAGTTGTCCTCAAATGCAACTAAAAATAAAAACAGTATAAAAGAGAACTAAAAGGAGGCAAAGAGAATCATCCTGCCAGGCTAGGCCTGGGGTGAAGTCTGCATATCCACAGCTCTCTCTTTCAAGGCATTAGTGCCAGGTGTCTCAGCTATCATGACACCCTCAGTCAGGGCATCAGTGCCTGGTGTCTCAGCATCCTTGGATCCACTAGAGCCCACCATAGAAACATCCCTCAAAGAGGCCTACACAGCGGTATGCACTATGGCTCCATATAGATCCGCTAAGTCATCATAGACAGTTGCATCAGTAACACCAAGCTACTCCATATGTATCAGCCTCTGACTCATCGACATCATCATCAGCTCTAACATCATCTCTGGTGGTAGCCGGAGGCGCCTTAGAATAGGATGAAATATCTGCACTCGGCGTGTCGAGAATCTCCATGGTCCCAAATAGTGAAGTAAAATCAGTGGACTTCATTTGGTCCACATATCTCCTCAACCCAGTAATATCTGCCTTAAAGGTTGTCACCTCATCTAAAGCACCTTGAGTCTGCTCACAAGTTATGACTCTAGCGATAAGGGCATCTAGTGCCAACATGTGATCCCTCATCTCAGCCCTAAGTTGGGCCAAGGCAGTTGATGTTTACTAATGTTTTTATGATGAATTCCCCAAGAACCCATGAAACCACTATATTTTCCAATTATGATCTTGTGATGTGGGTTTGTTGATGAAATAAGAGTATTATGAGATTATGCATGTAGTGATTTGATTACTTGAATTATGATTATATCCATGTCCAATGTAGTGAATTCTAGATGTGTTGATTGAATATGATCTTTGATCCTTGAAGGGTGAAGTATGAGAATTATGCATGATTATGAGATTTATGTATATGCTTTAAGAACACTTTGAGAGTAAAGTGCTTATGATTATGATCTTGTTATGTGTTGTAGAAAGAACATTCTCATTTACACAACTATGTACGAATATGATATGATGTGAGTGGTTTTCTCACAATATGAAGATTCTGAGGTTGAAAGGCTATTCTCACATATTGAATCTATATGTAGACATGGACGGTGAAAGGTTATTCTCATGCATCTAAGGAGTTATCTTATGAATTATGTTGGATTGAGTGTCAAGACATTCTTCCATGAATATGAACTTAAGTCAAGATTTAATATGAACTTCGTGGGAATTAATGCTTAGCACCGAATGGATATTGATATGAGATAGAAGCCCTCACATTAGTTGAGACCGAGTTTCTAGAAGTAATCTCTTGAGATGGATGCCCTCACGCTAGTAGAGGTCGGGTATCTAGTAGCAATCTCTTTATCCCATAAACTATGTGCCTTCATAGGTATTTAGATAGTGGATCCACCTAAGCTAAGAGTATAGTTCTACCTTAGGCAAGTAGAGCAACCCATTTTCGGTGTGGGGTAGACACCGAATTCAATGTTAAGCTCACATGGTCTATGTCGGTTAAGGCTAATTCATATAATAGTAAGAACAAGAATATGAATTTATGAACTATGGTTACTCAAGAAGCTTTACTTAGAATGGGTGAGATTTATGGGGTCTTATTCATGTATTGCACAAGTATGCTTTGAGGGTACTTATGAAGTGTTTCTCTTAGGTTATGATGATTTATATGTTGACTGACCTATGCTTTTCCACTATCTTCAGGATGATGTTCAAACTTAGTAAATTGCATGCATTCAAATAAAATGTCCTTTTTAGAATGTTTTCAATGTTTTATGCATAGCTATCATACTTAGAACAATTTTGTGCTAACCCTTACTTTTCCTACATTTTTCCCAAGTGTAGGGTCCGGTTCTCAAAGTGCTAATCGTTGTGGCTAAAGCTTAGATTTGCTTATTCTCTTAGCTTGTGGGTGAGTCCTCATGATTCGAGGGTTGATGTTATCTCATTGTAGTTCATTTCTTGTATTTCCTTTTCAGACTATGTTGTATGGGATGTGTCCCTTTTCGCATTCGAATATTGTAATAGATGGCTATGTTAAGACTTAGAGTCTAGACTTCCGCTTTTCTTTTATGAAAATTTTAGACTTGAAATACGTTTTTACTCTTTATTGTTCTATGCTTATGTTATGATATTCTAAGTGGCTTACATGGAGCCTTTTGGGCTCTATGTGCCTTGTTACATCTAGGGGGTACCCCTGGGTCGTGACAAACTTGGTAATCAGAGCAGGAAGTTAAGAATGATTCTAGGATGATGTCTCATAAGCCACGTCTAGTAGAGTTTTGTTCATGAGTATGAAACGCACCTCATTTATGAATGAAAGGCTACAAGATGTTTAGGAAATCTCACTTCTTTAATTACTCTTAAGTCCTTCCTTAGAGTTTAACTCTAAAAGGTTTCTCTTTCCTAATCCTTCGTTTGTGTCTTCAG
Organism: Solanum acaule; assembly: GCA_036250505.1. Lineage (NCBI taxonomy): Eukaryota > Viridiplantae > Streptophyta > Magnoliopsida > Solanales > Solanaceae > Solanum > Solanum acaule. Next base: position 9,982 of record JAJOOR010033526.1, on the reverse strand, counting down.
GATATGAATACACGAAGGGCTAATTCTAGAAGGATGGAAGAGGACAATTGAAGTCAAGGAGCTCCTCCCCAAGATCCTCAAGCTTCGATTGATCCTCCGGCTATGTCGAATGAGGAGGTTAGATCAGCTTTTCAAATGTTGGCCCAAGTTTTGGCGGCTCAAACCAATAAAGATGTTGTGACTCATGTGAATCCTAATGTGAATTCGGTTGCTTCAAGGGTTAGGGATTTTGCTCGAATGAACCCTCTCGAGTTTCATGGCTCCAAAGTGAAAAAAGATCCTCAAAGGTTCTTCGATGAGGTTCATAAAGTTCTTGCTATTATGGGGGTATCTTCGGAAGAGAAGGCAGAGTTAGCTGCCTACCAACTAAATGATGTGACTCAAGTATGGTATCATTAGTAGAAGGGTGGAAGACTTGTAGGAGCGGTCCCAGTATAATGGGAATCGTTCAAATCGGCATTTTTTGATATTCTTTTTCCCTGAGATTTGAGGGAAGCTAAGGTGGAAGAGTTCATTAACCTTCGTCAAGGAAGTATGAGCGTGCAAGAGTATGCCCTAAAGTTCACTCAATTGTCCAAGTATGCTCCAACTATGGTGGCGGATTTGAGGGATAAGATGAGTAGGTTTTTGATGGACGTGTTCGACTTGGTAGAAAAAGAATGACGTACGGCAATGCTCCATCATGATATGGATACCTCAAGGCTTATGGTGTACGCTCAACAAATTGAGGAATCAAAACTCAAGGAAAAGAATAGGGAGGTGAAAAGAGCTAGAACCGGTGATGGGAACTTCTCCAATACTAGGTTCGATGGACAAGGTCGACCAAGGTTCAAGCAAAGGTTTTCAAACCAAGTCTCCTCTAGTGCTCCAGGGGTCAACAAAGATAGGGTTTCCAACTCGAAACCTCATGGAGGTAATGATGGTGGTTCTTATGTGGCTAGGCCTAATTGTGTAAAATATGGAAGAAAATATGATGGAAAGTGCCTAATTAGCACCGATGGGTGTTATGGTTGCGGAAAGAGTGGCCACAAAATGAGAGATTGACCAATTCTCATGGCTAAAGGAAGAGAGGGAAAGAAAGCTCCTTCAAGCGGTTCAAACTCTAATTCCCCAAAGCAAAACCATTTTTATGCTCTTCAATCCTGAGGTGACCAAGAGAGCTCCTCGGATGTAGTGATCGGCATGTTAAAAGTATTTCATATTGATGTATATGCCTTCTTAGATCTTGGTGCTACTTTGTCCTTTGTGACACCTTCTATGGCCATGAAGTTTGATATGCTCTCTGAAGTATTATTAGACCCTTTTTCGATTTCTACCCTAATTGGTGATTCGGTGGTGGCTAAAAGGGTTTATAAAAGGTGTTTTGTTTCCTTATCCCATAGAGTTACTCTTGTGGACTTGGTAGGGCTAAATATGTTAGACTTTGATATGATTTTGGGTATGGATTGGTTGCATGCATGTTATGCCTCTATCGATTGTAGGACTCGGGTGGTTAGATTCAAATTTCCAAATGAGCCTATCCTTGAGTGGAAAAGAGGAAATTACATGCCTAGATGTCAACTTGTCTCTTGTCATAAAGCTAGGAAGATGATCTCCAAAGGGTGTATTTACCATCTTGTTAGGGAAAGGGATGTGGATTCTGAAACTCCTTCTCTAGAGTCGGTTCCGGTAGTTAATGAGTTCTCGGAAGTTTTCGCCGATGATTTGCCCGGTATTCCTCCCGAGCGGGAAATAGATTTTGGTATTGACTTTCTTCCGGATACGTAACCTATCTCTATTCCTCATTATAGAATGGCTCCGGCGGAGTTAAAAGAGTTGAAGGAGCAATTAAAGGATTTGTTAGATAAGGGTTTTCTCCGACCGAGTATCTCTCTATGGGATGCTCTGGTGTTGTTTGTTAGAAAGAAGGATGGGTCTCTTCGAATGTGTATTGATTATCGTCAATTGAATAAAGTGACCATTAAGAATAAGTATCCCCTTCCGAAAATTGATGACTTGTTTGATCAACTTCAAGGGCTAGTTACTTCTCAAAATGTCACGACCCGAGCCTACACCCTAGATGTGGCCGGCACTCAAGAACCATTGTTGGTCCCCAAGCGAACCCTCATTCTGGCTAACTACAAGCGGAAGACTAACTCAAGCATACAAAGCTTAAAAACTGAATAAAATTCATGAAACTGAAATACAAAGGTTTAACTCAAATGAAAAACTCTGAATAAAATAATATATTTAACTCGCCATAAAATAGGCAACTTAAGTCTTTAAAACATTTAATAAAATAAATGAATAATACAGACTTCTCAACTATACTGACTATCTATGAAGCCTCTAACTGATAAAGATGGAAGTCGGGACAAGACCGCCGACATCCTGACTAAACTGAAAGGTAAATGAAATCCTCCGGAAACAAGGAGGCTCACCATAGCTAACTCAAACTCTCGGATGTATCAACGAAGCTCCAGTTGATGATCCCGAATACCTGTGTCTGCATCATGAGAAGATAAAGGCCACATGGCTCAGTACGTGGAATGTACGAGCATGTAAGGGGAATTCTAAAGCATAAACATAAGCTTGGACTTGATAAAAAGGGAAACATACTTGCCTCTTTTCAATCTTACTCAACTCAAGGAATACTCCAAACTACTCAAACTTACTCAACTCAGAAGTACTCAAGGATAAGATACTCAACTCAGAGATTAGATACTCAACTCAAGGATATGATATTCGACTCAAAGATATGATATTCGACTCTGGGTACTCAACTCTTGATACTCAACTTTGGATACTCAACTCTGGATACTCAGCTCAATATAAAGCAACAATACACATGCAATATAATGAAAGCTTTTAAAACAGTGGAAAACAACTTAGTTCGTTAAAGAAAATGCAATAACAAACTGAACTTTACTCATATAATAAAGTAAAATAATTTATGTGGGAGATTCTCTAACCGACAACCATCACTTAAGAGCTATAGTGATGATACAACACTTTACCTCATGCTGCCAAGGACCATCCTAAACCTTGCCATCAGTATAGGACCTAACTTAACTTAGTAGATCCACTAGTCTATGCGAAAATGATTCATCTAAAAAGTATAACCCTTTTCTATCCATGATGGCTACATGGTTTATGAACTCGCATCCCCATATCAGTGCTCAATACTACTCCCAAAATATACTTAGCTCATCTGTTTTAAAATAACTTCTTTCTTTGGTTTGAGATAATTACTCAAAACTTAGCTTAAAAGCTCTCTTGGAAATCATAGTTTCCTCTTTACTGAAAAACTAGCTCAAAGGCTCTTTTGAAATCTCAGTTTCCTTTCTTGTTTAAATGTGAAAACATTTGCTCTTTGGGAATACATAGTCCCGATATACTTTTTTGAAGAAATGAACTCAACTCTTTACTCTTTACTCTTTGCCTAACTCAAAACTTAAGTATTAAAACAAAGTTAAAACGTTTGTAAAATACTTCTTAAAATATGGTTCATGCCGAATTATAGACGTGAGCGACTCAATGCAAGGTTTTCAATAACCATAGATAGAACTCAATACTTGGAACTCAAGAACTGAATGCTCACATCGTAATCCTTGAGTAACTCCATCCATCTTCACTGTCTCAAATTCAGATCCTTTTGAGTGAACACATGCTGCAAACTATGATGATCAGTAAACACTTCACACTTAACACCATAAAGATAATGCCACCAGATCTTAAGAGCAAATACTACCGCCGCCAACTCCAAATCATGGGTTGAATAATTTCTCTCATGCACCTTCAATTGGCGCGACGCATAGGCTATAACATTCTTATCCTGCATTAACACAGCTCCCAATCTAGAATGAGAAGCATCACAATAAACTATAAAGTCCTTACCTTCCACCGGTAATGCTAGAATAGGAGCTGTGGTCAAGAGAGTCTTGAGCTTTTGAAAGCTCTCCTCACATTTTCCAGTCCATTCAAATGGTATCTCCTTTTTGGTCAAATTGGTCAATAAGTAGCAATTGAAGCAAAATTCTTAACAAATCGACGATACTAGCTAGCGAGTCCCACAAAACTCTTAACTTTCGTCATAGAGCTAGGCCTAACCTAATTCCTAACCGCTTCAATCTTTTGAGGATCTACCATTACACCTTCTTTTGACACTACATGCCCCAAAAATTCAACTGATTTCAACCAAAATTCACACTTTGAAAATTTAGCATATAACTTTTGTTCCCCAAGAACACCCAAAACAGAACGAGGATGGTTGGCATGCTCTTCTTCAATTTTCGAATAAACCAAAATATCATCAATAAAGACTATCACAAAGAAATCAAAAAATGGCTTGAACACCCCATTCATCAAACTCATGAAAGTTGCAGACGCATTGGTTAAACCAAAAGACATAACCAAAAACTCATAGTTCCCATAACGAGTTCTAAACGCTGTTGGGTACATCCTCAGGCCAAATTTTCAATTGATGGTAACCAGATCTTAGATCAATCTTTGAGAAAACCGCTGCAACTTGCAATTGGTCAAAAAGATCATCTATTTTAGGCAAGGGGTACCTATTCCGAATAGTGACCCTATTTAATTGCCGGTAGTCTACACACATTATCATACTACCATCCTTCTTCTTAACAAACAAAACTGGAGCAACTCATGGGGAAGCACTAGGGCCAATAAATCCCTTATCAAGGAGCTCTTGGATTTGAGCCTTAAGCTCTCTTAATTCTGTTGGAGCCATGCGATATGGAGGGATAGAAATGGGACGAATACCAGGATATAATCAATGCAAAAATATATATCTCTATCCGGAGGCATACCAGGCAAGTCATAAGGAAACACTTCACTAAATTCAGACACCACAGGAATAGACCCAATGGATGGAGCCTCAATCTCAACATCCCTAACATGAGCCAAATAAGCCAAACAACCCTGCTCTACTAGTTTACTAGCCCGAATGGAGGATATAACCTTAGCTAGCTTAGGCTTGTACACCCCTTCCCACTCTAATTTTTCCCTCCCCGAAATTTCTAGAATCACAGACTTAGTATTACAGTTAAGCACATCATAATAGGGGGACAACCAAGTCATGCCTAAGATTATGTCAAAGTCAATCATATCCAAAATCACCAAATCAGCCCAAGTCTAAAAACCAATAAACACAGTAGGACAAGCACGATAGACATGGGTGACTATGATTGACTCTCCAACAGGGGTAGAAACACGAATGGGAGCATCAAGTATATCACAAATCATCTCAAATCAGAGGCAAATCTCACAGATACATACGAATAAGTAGAACCCGAATCGAATAACACATTAGCCATCCGATCACAGACAAGAATAGTACCTGTGATCACCGCGTTGGATGCCTTCGCCTCATTTTCTCCCGGGAAAGCATAACATTGAGCTTTATCCTCTTGACGAGCCACTTCCCTGCCTGGTTGCTCATTACCCCTACCTCTATTACCATTACCATTTCCTCTACCTCCATAGCCTCGCTGATTACCTCATCGCCCACCTTGTGGATGTCTTCTACCATTATTACTATTCCCCGCAGGTACCACCGCTCTAGACTGCTGCTGCCACGCAGAATCTAACACATGTGGGTGGGGACAATCTCTCCTATTATGCCCAGGTTCACCACAGTTGTAGCAAATATGATTAAAATATGGTCTGCTGCCCGTCGAAGGCATGCCACTCTGACTATCCTGAAAATTAGGAGATGGAGTTCCCGAGTAGTTACCTGTAGAGGTGGGCATAGCAGACTGAATTGGCTTGGCTGCACGTGTTGGCTTTCCAGACCCCTTAGAGTAAGAGCCTTGAAAGTTACCAGAATTCTTAATTTGCCCTTTTAGCCCAAGCCTTAGCTTGACCGTCTTGCCTCACCCCTTGCACTTTCTTAACATAGTATGTCACCTCATTAAAACACCTTCCTACAGAAGTCATATGAACAGATAATACTTGCAACTCAGAATTCAAGCCTTTAATAAATAACTGGATCCTCTCCTCCTCAGTAGTAACCAACTGCGTAGCATATCTAGATAAAGCAGGGAACTTGGCTTTATAAGCAACCACAGACATACCACCTTGCTATAAAGCCATAAATTCATCCTTCTTGAGATCCCTCAAATTTCTGGGCACATACTTTTCTAGAAACACAGCATGAAATTGGGTCCAAGTGAGTGGAGGTAAAGTAGAAGACCTGCAATCCATATAAGCTCTCCACCATTGCTTGGCCTCACCTTGAAGTTGAAAGGATACGAACTCGACCCCATGTTGGTGAACAATACCCAATTTATGCAGCCTCTCATAACAGTCTAAGATAAGCTCATAAGCATCTTCAGTCTCAGAACCAAGAAATACCGGAGGATTAAGCTTCAGAAACTTAGTCAACATATCATGCTCGTTCCCAGTCATAACAGAACCCAAGAAAGGATAGAAGAAAGCATCATTATTTCCCATTCCACACGTCTTAGGCGCACTGCTAGCAACAGGGGGGATTAACAGGAGCCTGAGTTGCTTGGGCAGATGGAAGCACTCCAGGACCAGCCAACCCCTTCGAAAGGACATGATCTGTTGAGCTAACATTGGATCCAAAGGAGGAACCCCTGCATTTCCAGCTTGCACCTCTTCCTTTTGTCCAATCTCTTCAACATCCTCGACATCCACATTCTCTTCTATCTCCTCATTATGAGCATGAGGGTTCTCATCCATAGCAACATTATCAATCGGTACCTCATTCACAGTAGACGCTACTCTCCCACGGCCTCTACCCCTAGCTCTTCCTCTACCTCTGCCTCGACCACAACCTCTCGCTGCAGATTCCTCAGCTGGAGCATTGACAAGAGCTACGGGCCTAACACCATTATACCTAGTATTAACCATCTGCGAACAGAAGAGAGAAGGAGGTTAGATACCAATTTGAATCAACAGATACCAATTGGAATCAAGTCAAAGCACAAAAGGAGACAAGAGAAAAATAGAGATTTCCTAAAGTCATATAGCCTCTCGAAGAAAAGTAAAGGCGTCCCCGTACCGTTCCGCGAGACTCTATTAGACTCATTTAGGTACATCGAGATCAATGAACCAAGACTTTGATACCAACTTTGTCACGACCCAGAACGTCGTGATTGGCATCCACATTAACCATCCGGTGGGAGAACCACTACTACAACCAAACTAAGTAGCTAAACCAATACTAAGGCAATTAAGTTACGGAAGCAAGTTAATTAACTAAACAAATGTGGAAATTTAATACCTAGAACCTGAAAGTCAATGTACCAAAACATCTAAACAAACGATCCAAGTCTAAACAAAAAGGGATACATCCCTAAACTAACGAACTAATCAACTAACTAGAACAAATATCTAAGTCCAGAAATGATGGACATAGACAAAAGAGAATCCCATGGCAGCCCGGAAGAATTGGCTCACCCTTGAATCTGAAGCGACGATCACTGATCTTTTAAGCAAGGTCGGTCAATAGTCGCGTAAAGATGCCCTGTACTCAACAAAAATAAGAGCAAGTGCAGAATCAGTACACAACCACAGTGTAATGGTAGGATCACGCAGCTATCCCACTAGTGCAACATAAACAAGTCAAACAACATTATAAACACATGCATATATATCAACATCTACAACATCATCAACATGAAGAATAAATAACACATTTCACATTTATCATCACATCATTGGTCCTCTCATGGAACCCAAACCCAAACAGTTAGCATGCCAAAACGTGGCAATCCGATCCTATATTTATGCTGGAACGTGGCAACCGATCCCATATTTATGTCGAAACGTGGCAATCCGATCCAAGTTAGTTATGCCGGAAAGTGGCAATCCGATCCCATTCACACACCACAGTCACAAACACAAGTACATCATCAAGATCATACATTTAAGTCATGATTTCATGGCAATGATATTCATCTATCTCATTTACAACAAGTGTGATCAACATTGCAACATTCATACATACACAAGTATCATAATGAATCAAGAACAAACATACATCACACAAACATAGAATCACAACCATCACCTACCTCGAAACAAGCTTGAAACCCTAAGAAACTAGATATTTCCCTTTCCGAATTCGTTCCGCTTGTTCTTGGTCTACAATCACAATAATATGGGAATCAACAAACAATCGCTAATTACCCGAACTACTAACAATTCTATGAACCCTAGATGAAACCCATTATCCCAATTACCCAATTTAGGGTTGTTTCCACCATAGAATCTATCACAAAATCCTCCCCAATCAATATTCACCTATTCTATTACACTCTATATATCGAAAACGGATTCGAGGAGTGAAAAGCTTACCTTTAGTCTCAAGAATGGTGAAAAATGAGTAGAAATTACCCTGGGTTCGTTCCTTAGCTCTAAAAGTCGTAAAGTGCCAAATAAGGTTGTTTAGGGGTTTATTAACGACATTAAGTCGCGTCTAGCCCACCACAGCAGCCCTCATCCCGTTGTACCGGCAGCGCCAGAGAGACATAAAGTCCTACTAGAGTGGCATTTTCAAAAAAGTGGGCTATTCATCTTTCCCTACGAATTGAAGTCTCGTGTACCCGCCACAAAGCCCCATATCTCGTTGTTGCGGCCCCGCCAGAGCGGCCAGACTCCCGCCAAAGCAGCACAAACGGAACCAGAGAGTCGATTTAAGAAATTCCAAAATCCTATTTCACAACACACCTCTAACCCACGATGATCAGAAAATACCCCTTACACTAAGATCGATTTCGGGAGTTCTACTCGCCCGAATTCAATTTCGTAAAGTCGTACAGTTTCCTTAACAAGTTATGTAACTACTCATGCAATCAAAATAAAAAACAACTCACTCGATTGTTACCAGATTTCCCCACACCTCAAGGACTCCGATTTCATCCAAATCTGGACAAGGTTGAGAAAATACAAATACTACAAAAAAGTTTTTTCGACCATAATTTTTCCCCGTTGGCATTTCTATAACGATGGAACCCGATCGTTACAGCTATGGGCTAATTAAATTATGCATTATTTGGTTGGGCTAGTTCTATGCATTACATAACTATGGAAGTTCGATTGGAGTGGCGTAACACCTCAAATTAGAGAAGACTAAGCGGTCAGGTTAAGTACCCAAAAAAGGACCATGTATCCCTCCACGGAGCCCTATAAAGTCCTTGAAGGTGACCAGATTCCGTTAATAGGCTCGTGAGGTCTTCCAGAACCTGCCCCAGGCAAGCTTCACCTTGACGGACGCCCAGACAGCCCGTTGTGATGTTGATGGGTCTTCAAAGGGGTTGTCAAGTAGGTCAAATAAGAAGGGTTCTCCCCTAGTCACATAAAATATCAAGTGCTATTATAAGTATATAATAATTAGTATTCCTTTTTTTCACTTTATGTGTTCAAGTTATTATTTGGATAGTTAAAAGAGGAATTTATGTTTCATAATTTTTTAAAAATATTTTGAATTGACAATTATAGTAATTTATTGTATTTTAAAGTAATTTTTAAATATATAAATTTATATGAGAAGATTGAAGATACTGAATCAAATTTACTCCAAAAATTAATTACTTTGACTCTTGTACAACTATGAATACAAACACATTCTAAACTAATAAAAAATAATATGATCGTCTCTATATTTTATGATACAACCAATACTTGTCTGTTTGTTCTATTCAATCCATTCTTCTTCTTTCCTTTATTTTCTTATATAAAAGAATTGATCTTTGTATAAAATAATTTTACGGGTCATTGTTGTTTTTGCAAATAACAGAGAGAAAGTAATGGCAGCGGCATATATAATCAACAAAGAAGAGTTGCACGATCTAAGTGTGGTGAAACAAGAGATGATTAATTGTCACGACCCGGGAGCACCCCCAAGTCGTAACAAGGCGTACTCGACCCCGAAGGGGTCTTATACGAGCCACATAGTCATTCATTGCATTCAATAATGAAAATAGTGCGGAATAAAAAAAACTTATTTACATCC
>JAJOOR010033525.1:0-16935 GCA_036250505.1 Solanum acaule | reverse complement strand
AAGAAAGTTTTTAATTCCTTATGGTTTTAGTGTCTATGCGATGAATGAATGCTAAGAGGCTTGTATTAGACCTCTTCGAGGTCGAGTACGCCGGTTACGACTAGGGGGTGCTCCCGGGTCGTGACAACCGACTTATCAAAGGTGTCATCAACAAAGTCTTCTTTCGAGAATGAACAAAGTTCTAGTTTAGAGGATCGAGAAAATATGTTAAGCCTTCACCAAGGATGTCTAAGAATCGTACAAAGCCAAGGATGAATCATGGTCCTTTTGGAAATATTGATATGAGTTTTTTACCACGAACCAAAGAGGAGAATTCTCCTTTTGTCGATCTAGGTGTGGAAGAATCACTTAGAGATGAGACTTATCTTCGACTTTTTTGGCATGTTGGTTTTGCAAGTTTGTGCTTTCTAACAAGAAAACTGATTGCATTTGTGCTAGTGTCTTCAAAGTTGCAAGATTTATGGCTCATGGGAAAAAGTTTTCTTTGGCACTTCCATTCCTTGCAAGCATCTATCGCGGCCTCAAGGATATGTCCACTTCTTCAAACTTGGGTGCTTGCGACATACTACTTCCCATTCATTATGTATATGGATGGATAGATGAGTATTTTGAGACCTATTACTGTGTTACCTGCCCCAACAAGGTGTGAGAATGTGGCAGATTTTTGGAGAAAAGATGAAAAAATATTTTGACTTTGTTGACGCTCTCAAGTTATTTCAACAAGTGAATGTGCATGCTCCATAATTTGTTCATGCTACATGGAAAAGAGCTATATATTGATGATAGTGGACAACTGTCCAATTCCAAGAGTGATTTCTTTATAGGCCTTCATTTAAGTTTTGTCACTTTGGGGCAAGATGATAATCTGATTGTGGTGGCTTATATCCCTCACCGATTTAGTCAACAATTTGGGTATTATCAAGATGTTCCTACTGCTCTCATAGAGCACCATTATGATGATTCACTGCTAGCTTTGGTCTTTTGTTTTTAGTTGTTTTGAGTCAAGTATGTGATTATGCAAATCCTATCTTTAGTGTAGTTGGGCTTTAATCATATGCTTAGTGATTGTTTTGCTTTAGGACAAAGAATAATTAAAGTTTTGGGGTTTGATGAGTTGGTATTTTACCGATTCATTAGACTCAAATTTATGAATTATTGTCATGCTTTAATGCTAATTGAAGGAGTTTTAGGCCCTAGTTCTCTTGGATGCAAACATGCTTTGGAATAAACAAGTTTGATGGATTTGAACTCAAAAATCACTAAAGTACATCAGCGACGGAACTGGCATCCCGTAGGAACCAACATGCATCTAACTGGCTAAACGTCTGCTTGAATGGAGCAAAGCTGCCTCAGTGTCGGTGCTGCAACTAGCGCAGTATAATGATTGATCGGTGATTCGCCGGTCCTAGTGCAGATGCTCCTATGAGAATAGAAGGTCGAAGCAGGGAGGTGAGTGGTGCTTTACAACTCTTGATCGGCGTTCTGTTGATCCAACGCAAGTCTAAAGATGGAAGCTGAAGGGCAAAACCATACTTATAAAAATTAGTGCTTTCTTTGGAATGTTTCAAGGATAGAATAGGGATTTGTGCAATTGTATATGTATCATCATCTTCTTACCAATTAGGGGTAGAGAGGAGAGACCAATTATTGTGAAAGCTATTGATAGAGTATATTGAAGAGCTTTTTAGCTTGCAGAGGAAGAAACCTCATATTTGTGTCAATGTAAGCTTGAAATTCAGTTTTTGGTTATCAAATTATCTTGGAATGGAGATTTCCTACATGAGTATTATCTTTATTTCTTCTTTTATGAGAAGCTAGACCCTTAACTAAGGGTGTGTATGCTAGATGGGGGTGTAAAATACTGAATGAGTATTGATTAATTGGCTCTAATTTTAATTGCATGACATTGATCTATTGTTGTCTTGAAGTTTTAATCTAAAAGTACGTGGTTGCAAAAATTGATTGAACTCTCTAACACCGTTTTGACTTAAAATGCAAAATGGAGTTGGGTAAGACTCAATAGTGAGGATTTGCTGAAATTACTCAATGGATTTGAGCCAGAGATGGGTTAATCCGAATGATTTCACATTTAATGATATAAGCTAGGGATAATCTATCTACTCAAGTAATGTTTGATGTTTTGTTTGAAAGGATCTTGGAGTTTGGAAGAATCCAAAGGACATACACTTGATAGTGCGGAAGAATATCAAAGCATAGCCTAGATCAAGCATTAGCCATGTATCAATTAATGTTGTTTAGGTTAATATTTGTCTATTCGAGTTGAAACCCCAATCTCTATGCACATACCCCTAGTCCTCTCCAAACTTGTTAGATCGTATTTGTGTTGATTCCCTATTTGTATTGCTTAATATTGATGAAATTTTAGTTATTAGAAAAATTCTCTCATGTATTCATGTTTGTTGAGAATTCAATTTGCTAGTTTGTTTCGAATTGTGAAATGAATAGAAGAAGAGTCACATTTGTCAATCCTTATGGTTCGACCTCGACCTCATAAATTGGCAATTGTTTTGCATACGACTACTATGCACTGGAATATAGGACATAATTTTGTGTTTATCATAAAAGGGCCAAATAAATGGTAACTTATGAAAGGTCGAGTCTGTTACCAAGGAATGCCCCTATAGGCTATAGCCCAGAAAATTTGTGTTCTAATTAGTAAGGATATGCTTCTTCTTTTTTGCCATCATTCATCTTATTTGTCCCTTTCTCTATCATTTAGATTTCATACTCTGTGCCATCTCTTCATAATTGAGATAGTTATAACGTTTAAGAACAATTACTACTAAAAATAAAATAAATAAAATAATTGATTTTATTTTGAAGTTGTAAATAATAGAATAAATAATTTGACAATGAGGGAGTATTATGAAAGATTTGAACTTTAAAGAGAAAAGGAAAAACAAGTTAATGATAAGGCATCCGTAAGTTGAACGAATGTGAAAAAAGTTAGAATATGTCATAAATAGTCAATTATCTATAGGAGTAGGTATAAAATGGTTCCTTAACTATACTTTTGTCGGATATAGTCCTTTAACTATTCAATAAGTTATCAGCTTTGATCCTTTAACTATATGCTTACCGGTTTTTGTCCTTTAAGTATTCAAAAACTTATCAGCTTTGGTCCTTTAACTATACACTTATCAATTTTAGTCCTTTAAATATTTAAAGACTTGTCATCTTTGGTCCCTTAACAATACATTTACCAGTTTTAGTCCTTTAAGTATTCGAAAACTTATCAGCTTTGGTCTTTGTCCATTTTTTTAATACAAATCACTTAAGTTTATATTAACACATGTCTTCATGAAATTAAATCTTTAATCCATTTTTAAGTTGTTTCTCTATCTCCGCTACTTTTTCTTGAAATTACTCTTATAAAAAGAACAATAATCTCAACGATTCAAAATAAAATTAATGAGGAAAGAAGATATGAGTCCTAATTTTATTCAATGGAGGATAAAATAAAGCATATAATTGTTGCTAATGACTTGAATATGCTATGTGATGAGTCCGAGATTGGACTCATTTGGTGCTTTCTTTATATAGATTTAGTGTCCTTAAATGCTTAATTTGTGCCATAAACTGATGTTAAAGCCTTGATTTTAAGGTATATGGATTGAGGAACAAAGCAAGGACACTAACCGGTAAAAAGGAACAAAACAAACTGAAGAAATGAAGAAAGGCAAACCTGGTTATCGCCAAGAGCACTTGACGAATCACCAAGCTAAGTTGACTGCCTAAAGTTCCACGTGCCAGCCCTGAGGGAAGAAACTAATTCGGCGATAAAAAGGGGCAGTCGGCGAATCACCGAGCAGTTCCGCGATGCAAAGAGAGATTGCCCAAAGTTACAGGACTTGAGGATGCTGAGAGTCAAGGCAAAAATGTGATAGAAGAGAGCAATGGGCGGTTCGCCGAGTGGTTCGGCGAACCCGACTTACCTCGCCTAATGGTCTTTCATGGCTTATTTTTGGCGGCTATAAATTAGATTTTGAACAGTTAATTTAGCATGCTGAGTTAGTTTAGAATATTCCTCTCTTTAGTTTTTCATAGTTTCTCATGAAGGATTTTGGAGATTCAATTTGGAGATTTTGGAAGTGGGTTTCGAATTTTCTGCAAATTGAAGCATTGTAGAGACTAAATTACTCTTACCCAGTTGATGGCTAATCGATTTGGTAACCGTTTTTACCTTTTTATGATGCTTGGCTAAAAACCCAATTCTTGGGGTGTGATCATGTGATTATGGGCTGAATTAGTTTATGGGTATTGTTAATTACTAGTTTAAATGCTATATTGAAGTGAGTTTAATCATTAGTTGTGGTTTAATTTATGAATTGTAGTTGCAAATGCAGTTTTAACATTGTGTTCTTAGGTTGCACGAGAGAGAGGTTTTAGAACTAAGATTATTGATTAATGATTTGTAGGTATTGGGTTGAGCTGGGTTTAGCATGAGAGAGTGAATCCTAAACCCAATCCTACCCATCTAGCTCGAGAGAGTGGATGAATTAAGGTGTGGGTTGTTCTTCATTGCTATGATTGCTGATGTTCGAAAGGAATCACCTAATTCGGGATAGTTGTTCGAGAGAAAGCTATCTCCCTTATAGTCTAGCCTACTCACTGATTTGTAGATGTTTACTACACCCTCTGTCCCTAATTACTTGTCCACTTTTGAATTGGCACACATATTAAGAAAATAATTAATGACATAGTGAGTTTACCATTTTATCCCCATTAATTATGAAGTGGATGAAAAGTTCTACATTTTTCAAAGTAATTAGTCATTTAAATGAGGGTATAATAGTTAAAAAAAAATTGTCATTTTTTTATTTGTCAAAATGGACAAGTAATTAGGGACAACTATAAAAAGAAAAGTGGACAAGTAATTAGGGACAGAGGGAGTAGTAGACTACAAGAATACAGACTTTTAACGACCACTATTTTGCGAGGGGACAATATTCATGTCTTTATAAGTATATCTATAGCGACCAAGTCTTTTTTCGGTCGTTAAGGACAATTTTAAATCAAACAATATTAGAAGGATAAAACTCAATCTTTAAAATAATTATATCTGGTGGTTAATACTTCATTTTTTTATATAAAAAAAAGTTCTAGAAAAATAATCCTTTAAACTTCTTTTAGAAAAAATTTAAGCAAAAACAATTTCCCACTCAAAATATTTTCTCAAAAGCTCCCCTATAAACTATTCTTTATGTTGCTTGTGTCGGTGCATCTAGTCTAGGGCTTCAACACACATAAAAAAAAATTCTTCACCAATTTCTCGAAAAACAAGTGGGGATAGCAGATGTTGATCGCAAGATGTCAAAGATCTGATTTAGGATTTCTTCGGTTTATTTAGGTTAGTATTTGATTTATCTATACAAGCAGTTCTCGGTTTTTATTTGTTATTTGTGTAACTGATGAAATCTATTCAAGCATTTCAATTTCCAGTGAATATAAAGTAAATTGATCTCTCCCGTAGTTTCTTATACTGTGTTTTCTTATGAAATTTGAAATTGTTTTTATTTTCGCAATTCTATTATGAATCTGCATAAAATTTCAAAACGATTTGTAGATCTTTAATGTATTTGTGTATGGATAGATTAGTCGCAGTCTTTGTGTGGGTGATTTAGAATCGTTATATCACAATTTTATTATACTATGCCTTTTTTTGGTGGTTTGATTCTCTTGCCTGAGTTTCAAACTCACTAGCCTTGACTGAATGACCTTGAATCCCACGCAAGGTGTCAACACATGACTGTACTTCGATTCCGAGGTGTTCTATCCTTGGTGTCATCAAGAGCTTGTTGTCTGGAGTGATCAAGGTTGTGTGCTAATAATATGGAACACTTAGTCTTGAAGTTGTGTTCATGATCTCTGAGATGATTCTAAATTCATATTCTTGACCATCTCTACTGCTACACACTTCAAATGTGAAAAATCCACCCCTCTTATCATGTTTTGTGTACTCTTCCTTGACCCTTACTTGTTATGAATCACATATGAGCAATGATATCATAATAGTTTTTTTGTGATTTGTGCAAGCTAACATGCATTTTCTTAACAGATGCATCCTTATTTTTGTGGTAATTAATTAAGCCATGAACCTGCATTTGACGGATCCTCTCTGTTGGAATTTTAGTTAAACAGTCTTATGCTTTTCTCCTTTATTCACTTAAATTTGTAGTCATATTAACGTGCGCTGTAAGAGATGGAAGTAAAATATGATTTTCCCCGAGCGTGTGGGGCAATGGTAATACTGTCAAGGATGATTTCCCTTGCTTGTTTTCATTACCTAGTGAAAAGATTAGAACTTCTCATATTTCTTTGAAAATTTGGTGCTGTTTGTCTTATATTCATCTGAAAATTCAGTCATGAGAAAATTCCACGATGAATTGTACTACTATGGCTAGCCCTTACAAAAAATTTATGTTATCTATGCTTGTTTATGTTTGATATGTGATGTAAACCAATACTAATAAGGATTCTTTGTTCAATTACAAGATTTTTGTCAGATAGTGAGCTTTAAAAAAGATCCTTCTTCCAGATAGTTTGATGAAGTTGGCATTGAGATCTCAAAATTTATGTTGTTTCATTAGTCCTGATGAGTTGAGTGCTAAGATGCTAATGCTATATCAAAAGTTATAGGTATGCCTATCTTCCTTTTCAGGGCCATTCAATTTATCTCAGTAGGGATACATTGAAGATCATTACCGGCAAGTTAGTTGATGTATTGAATTTCTCCCCTAAATTTCTCCTCATATTGGAATTTCATATTGTGATTATGATTATACAAGCTGATTACTTTTTCACCAGGAAACACTAGAGGAGGTTAGCTACACATCATAAGGAATCGAGCAAAGCTTGTCAAGAAGATTTAATTTTGTATCAAAACATATAATTGATAAAAATGAGTCAGATTCTAAGAAAAAAGTTCTAGCTGATGTAGGTATCTCTACAAATATTTGGAAACTAGACAAATATAAACTTGATTCGCAAAGGATGGAGGCCTACTAGTTTGACTTTCCTTTCCTATACAATTTTTCTTGATTTCTTTTGGTAGGCCTTATGAAGCTAAACTCAACCAACTCTACTAAGATGCTAAAGTTATATTTCAGCTCACCTTGTTGATGAAATCATTGTATGTTGATTGCTTTGTTAAAGTGATGTCATGATCAATTTTTTTTTAGCTCATTGTCTTGCACTGCAGAGATGGTGGTAGGCGATGTTTTGGATGGACTTATTTTAACAATTTGAACAACTATTATCAGGAGATGCTTCTTTCCTTTGTACATATAAATTATGTAAAAACAGACATGTCCATTTAAAACTATTTTCATAATAATACTAAGGTGGCAGAGTAGTCATAGAGAAATTTCTTTTATTTACAAAAGGAAAACTTCTAGCATTGTTCAGGCAATTTTTTTTAGAAGGTGATTATGTGGTACTTACACATAGTGATCGGTTATATGCATAAAACTCTAATTCAAACAATGGATTATTGATGTTATATTATGTTAGTAATGTCTTCTGAAATGCGTTGAGAAAATAAATACATATACATGCTCTTGGTAAGCTTAATCATTTAGGATAAGAACACTTACCATCGACTTATATATAGATGAAATATTCTTGTAATATTTCTGATAATGGTCATATATCATGCATTTTCTCCTAGCTTCCAATGTGATATGTAATTTTATCTTTGGCTTGCCTTATGTTTAATATTTCTTTCCTTGCTTTAGGTTAGATGCTTGGTTTTAGAAACTTCAGTATCTACCCTTAAATTTTTTTATATAAATACATCTTTGAGTTAAATTTATAATTTCGAACTCACTAAATCTAAAATGAAATAACTATTCAAAAGATACACAAGAATTGACTACGAAAAATTGAAAGTTTAATTTACTATCTTAGTAAAAAAATTATTCCTAATTTACTATTTCACTGTTGGTATATATATTTTTCTTTTCAATTCTCATGGCCCTCCTATATGAAACCAAATGTGAACAGTAAAAATCACCTTAGTCTTTAGTCATTTGCTAGTGTTTAAGTCACTACGTAGAATACAAATTCCTCAAGAGAAGAAAATCCAATGTTCAACCTTGAAATGATGTAGAAGGATGGAATTGACGTGGATGATCAGACCTCTGTCATGTATTCAAGTGTTTTGAATTTTGAGAACTGAAAATTCAATGGTATTTTAGTTGTTCTTTGGTAGTTGACTTTTAGAATTGGGGAAAAGATAGCTTAGTACGTCGATTATGTTGTCTTGTAAGAGAACTTGTTATTGTTTTGTTTGTCACTTGCATCTAACTCTTGAGTCTGCAGCCTAAAATATGAAGAGCATAGTACATGTGATTGATTGAGAGTACATCCTGCAACGATGGGTAAGTTTCTGTTTGATCAAACTAGTCTCTTGCTTGATGAATCCCTTTGCTTTTGTATGGTGTAATATCAGTAACTAAAAAAAAAAAAAGATTATAGCTTCTGCATTTTCTAATATCTAACCAGAGTGTTGATTTATTCTACTAACTAATGTTACTTTTTTTTATACTCAAATTTTTTAGTATCTCATGTTCACGTCTAAAGTATCTAAATTTCATCCTATTGAACACAAGATATACTTTCTTGAAGCTATTGATCGGCTGCATTTGTTTGATCAGAACAATATTTTTCCAATTATCTAGTTAGTGATTAAATTATTCATTTATTTTCTAAATAAAGTAGCTTGTAGAAATCTTGTTCCTTAGTTGACATGAAATTGTTCTTATAGCAGGTCAAGAATTTGAAGTACGAAGAACATGTCATTTGAAGAAATTGGAGAGCACATTCAAGCGCAATATATTTTAATTTTGTTATTGGTGTTTTAACGATTTTATCATTTGTATATGCTATAAGTTTTTTTAAGGAGTTATAAATTAGTATCATACAATTTTGATGGATTAATTTTATTGCAATAAGTACATTTAGTTCTTTGTAATTAACAATGAAATTTTATAATAATATGATTATGTATATTTTTTTTATGTGGGTGTGTATTCGTAATTATATTTTTTGATGTGGGTGTTTATAATTTATCTAATTTATTTAATATCATTTGACATTAGTGAAGAAAATTCTGGGTTTTAAACTTTTTAACGACCGTATTATCAAATATTTTTATGGACATTAGTGACGGGAAAATTGGTCGCAATAAAATAAATAGCAATCGGAATTTTTTTGACGTTAAAAGATTTTTAATGACCAGACTTTAAATTCGATCGTTAACTTTTAACGACGGAGCTTTTAACGACCGGTGACGACGGGATTATTTTGGTCGTTATTGACTTTTAGCGACCGTATTTCGACTTTTAATGACTATATTTCCCTTCGTTAAAGGTCATATTTCTTGTAGTAGTTTCAATTACCCATTCATCAAAATTTGCCTATAATCGATCACATCCCGAGAATTTCTTTCCTTATTGTTGTTTCCAATTATTTGTGACTGCGTTGTAGTTGATAATTGCAAACCAAAATCCCCTGCCCCATCTGACATTCGTGTCACCCCTGTTAATTTGTTTCATGTCTTTTTTGATAATTTCTATCCCTATATCTAGTTAGATCACATTCGTACTTCTTGATTGAATTTGAACACGTACCGCTCCCTGTGGGATTTGACCCCAACTCAATTGTTGGGTTATATATTGCTTAACGACCATCTACACATAGAATTGGATGAAGTGTATTTGATTGACATTAAAAACAAATCTTTAATCAAAATGGCGCCGCTACCGGGGAGTAGTGTTGCTTGAAAATCTTTTGGTGAAGTTGAATTGTGATCTTTTTAGTTATAGTTGAATCTACTTATTTTGGTTTTTGGTTTTGTGTTGTTTGTGTTAAATAGAGGAGGAGATGAGTGTTAACGGAAGTAATGGTAGCCAGATGGGCTGATCAGTCCATAAATTGGACTCATTTAGGGCTATATTTTGATAGAATTAGTGTCCTCAAATGCATATTTTGTCTCAATATCTGCTGAAAACCCTTAAGTTTCAGGTATTTAGAGTTTCAGGCAAAGCATGGACACTACGTGGCAAGAAGGAACAAAGCGGCTGAAAAGAACGAAGAAATGAAGGCCTGAGGAGCGCCGAGCCCAGTTAGTGAGTTGCTGATCGGCCTGGAGATCGCCTTTTGTTCCAGTGTGCTAAGCCTTGAAGGGAAATATCAAGTTGGCGATGAAATGGAGCAGTTGGCATATCGCCGAGTAGTTTCGCGAAGCAGTACCATATCTCCCAACGACTCAAAGCGCGAAGAGACTGAAGGCTAAAGCACGAAGCCGATGAAATTGACCAAAAGGCGGATCGCCGAGTGTATCGGCGATCCCGACTAACTGCGCCGAGTGATCCGCTGCAGCACAAATTTTCAAACACTATAAATACTTGTTTAAATTTCTAGCTTAACATCATATAACTATTATTATTAGAATTTTTTTTACAGTTTTTGGGAGAGTTTAAGTTTTAGAGGGTTTTAGAGACTTTGTTCTAAGACCTTGAAGATTCAAAGGGTTTCAACTCCAAGAAATTGGACTTGGGTCTTGAAGATTCTTCACTCTTGACGTGTTTTAAGACTTAATTCTTCATACCCAGTTGATGGAAACTGATATTGGTATAAATTTTTATCTCTTTTACATGTCTAGCTAAAACCCTAATTCTTAGGGTGTGATTTTGTGAATATGGGTTAGATTATCTGTTGGGTCTTGCTTGTTGATGGTGTATTTGTTGTTTAAATGTGATTTCATTTAGTAGTTGTGTATGAACTTAATGGGATTGTAGTTGCAAATATGATTTCATCTTAGTGTTTTTGGCTTGCTTGAGAGAGAGGTCGTAAAACTAAGACTACTAAACTAATAGCCGGTGGTATTGGGTCGACATGGGTTCAGCTCGAGAGAGTGAACCCTAGTCCTTTTCCCACACATTTAGCTCGAGAGAGTGAATGGGCTAAGGAGGAGGTTGTGCTTAATGCGGCAGCTCGGTGTTCGAGAGAAATCGAGTTGATTAGGGGTAAGTTGCTCGAGAGAGAATTTATCCCCACTATAGTCTAGCCTAGTCACAAATACTCAACAATTTACTATCAAAAGCATGTACCCGATAATTTAGTCTATCCCGTATTCCTATCACATCCCAAGTATCCCGTCTCTCTATCTCATTTTCTTATATATTTGCTGTTTTTAGTTGTTAATTACTACAAAACCCCCCATTGATAATTGATGCTTGCGTCACCCCATTAGATTTAATATGTTTTTAATCGTTAATATCTTTAGCTATGACTAACTAGAACTAGATTTTATTTTTCTATTAATTGTCAAAACCACTCCCTGTGGGAACGATCCTAACCCTTGGTTGGGTTATATCACTACACGCGATCGTATGGCACTTGAACCAAACTAGTGTCAGTTGATTATGTCCTTAAACATTATGGGCCACCAAGATAATATTGGAAACCTCAATGATGTAAATGACCCAAACGTCAATGACCCAATTCCATTGGGTGGTGTGGGGGAAATTCGTCTACCTCCAAATGAAGGAAACAATGTTTTTCACATTACTAGCACAATGCTTCAGCTCCTACAATTGAAAGGTTTGTTTGGGGAGCTGGCTCATGAGGATCGCCATGAGCATATTCGAAACTTTGTGGACATCTGTGGTCCATTCTCATTCAAGAGCATATCACAAGAATCAGTCTGTCTCAGGTTGTTCCCATTTTCTCTGATAGGAGAGGCTAGTGAGTGGTTGACTGAGTTGCCAAGAGATTCCATCACTTCTTGGGACGAGCTTATTACCGCATTTCAAGTGTGATTCTTTTCCCCATCGAAAATAATGACTCTTAGGGATAACATCCAAGGTTTTAAACTTTTGGAAGGTGAGCCAATCCATGAGATGTGGCTAAGGTTTAAGAAGTTGGTGCTGTAATGCCCAACTCATGGACTTCCAAATAATGTGCTGCTGCAATACTTCTACAGGAGCCTCGACTCGGTGAACAAATGAGTTGTTGATCAACTTTTTCCAGGTGGTATAATGCAACAACCCTGTGAAGTAGCATCTCAACTCCTTGATTGAATGACCAAGATCAATAGGGCATGGTACACTCGTGAAGACCAAGTCTCTTCTCTAAATTTTATAATTACAAAAGAGAAGATCGAAAAGGATAAAGAGAGAGACCAAAATATGGCCAAAATGATGACCTAGATGGATATTTTGTCTAAAAATGTCATGGATGTTGGTACAAAGAGTGTTAATGTTGTGGGTGTTGGTGGAGCAAACCCCGATGAAGCACAATTTGAAACGTTGTACAATGAGGAAGTGAACTTCCTAGCCAATCAAGAAGGAGGTTATCGTGCCAACTACCCAAGACTGGGTGGAAATCAAGGTTGGAATAGATATGAGGGCTGGAGAGACCGTGACAGAGATTGGTGTGATCGCAATGCCACTTAGAAGGAAAGAGAAGGGCAGAAGGATAGGTATGTTCCTCCCCATGAGCGTCAAAAGCCCAAGGGATCTGGAGGTGTCCGTACGGAAGACATGCTCTCACGCATTCTCAACAAAGTTGAGGGATCGGACAAAGTGTTAAAAGAGATGAGGGAAGATGTCTCTACACTTAATCAAACTGTCACCTCTCATTCTGTGTCTATTAATCTGCTAGAGACCCAAATTGGTCAAATTTCTTTACATTTGAATCCAAGACAACAAGGGGTGTTTCCTAGTGACACAATGGCAAACCCAAAGAATGAAGCTTGAATGGGTACTTTCATCATGCCACGACGTTAACTAAGATGCTTCTTGGGAGGCAACCCGAGTTTTTAATGCTTTAGTTTTGATTTTTAATAACGGGTGTTGATTGTGCAGGTTGAAAGTGAAGAGTGTTGGAAAATGGGCTGTTTGGTGAGCCAAAAGTCAGTTGGCGACTCGCCGAAGAGGTCGGTGAGCCCGACTTGGACCGCCCTTTGGACCCCCAAATTCCCTGGAGGTCCTGTAAAACTTGGAGAGGTAAAGCACCACTCGACGCATCGCCGAGTGGTTCGGCATGGACGACTTACTCCACCGTAAAGGCCGCGAACTGAAAGGTTTTAAAGGCCAAACGGTTTAAAATTTCAAAATATTTCATAGTCTCTCATTTCTAAACCCATGCACTCTCACCTGAACTTTAAATCTTTCTTATTTTGTTATTATATTCGCATTTTATGTGTGATCTCGTGCTCGAAATTGGAATACTTTGCCGCCTAGCTTTTCAAATTTTCAATTCGACATATAGGTTGGTTTTCTGAACCCCATATATTCATTTAGTGGTTAAACTCAAATAAAATAGGTAAATGTATGTTGGTGTGTGTTGGGTAACTGCTTTAATCGTATTTTATGTGTCGGATTGCTCGTAATGTGTTTGAACTAGTGCCTAAATGTTTAAATCAATGATTTCCCATGTTTTGTGCATTAAAATTGGTCCTAAGTTGTTAGGTTGCAGTTATTTTGTATTGGGTCTAGTTGGGTGAAGTCTGAGTAACCCCAAATTGTGCCAAATAAAGTAATTTGCCCAATGATCAACTGTTTGACGTCATTCTTAAGGGCAAAAGTCATCAAATGGCTAATTTTGGCCAAATCGGGGGAAGTCTGAGTACCCCGAAGGCATAGGTCATATGGGTCTGGTACTAATTGCATAGTGTGTGTGTGTTTGATTTTGAATTCAAGGGCTGGGGGATTGATTTTGGGAAATGGGGTTGAAAATTGTCATGTTGGGCCGTTTGGCGAGTTACGTCGAGCTCGCCGAATGGTTCGGTGGTTCGCCGAAGTCCCCTTCAGATCGCCTTTAATTTAATTTTTGTGGCTTAATTGTCCTGTAACTTTTGTCGAGAAGTCTAAGCACGCCGAATTCACTCGGCGACTCACCGAAAGGTTCCTTAGATTGCCCTTTCTTTGCCCATAACCCCTAAATGCACTGTAATATTCGGCGGGCTAGTCTAAGCTCGCCCATAGGTGTCAGCGATTCACCAAAGGACCCTGAACATCACCAACATGCCTTTATTCTGGAAATATTTTGAGATGGTCCTTTCGGCGAGCCTGATTTGGCTCGCCTAAGCGACTCGGCAACTCACCGATTGGTTCGGCGAGTCTTCCTACAACTTAATTTCTACAATTTTCTTGAACGAAATCTAACACTTTTCGATGTATTTTACAGATATGGATAGAATCAATTTGGATGATAGTGGCATGCCGCCCCGAAAAAGGGCATGGGGTATTGTGATCAAGGAGGGAGCAGCTGCTCCCAAAGCAAAGAGAAAAAAGTCACCATCGAAGGGAGGCAAGGGCAAAGGCAAGGCGCCCGTAGTTGAGAGATGGGAGCACAACTCCGGCAGTGATGGGGAGTCCTTTGATTCTTAGGCTTCATACTCTGAGCCTGAGGATGATCAATTACTACAGACCCGACGAGCAGAGATTCATGCAAAATCTCGTCAAGATCCGTCTAGGATTCCGGAGTTGACCCCTCCTTCTGCAGATTCAGTGCCAGCTTCGGCAGAGACGGTGGTTCCAGCACCACTAGTTCAGGGTCCACCTCCTCGGTTACTCAACTGGTTAAAGACCGAGGGAATGAGGACCATCCTAGAAGAGAAGTTATTGTCCACGGATGGGGTAGTGGACATGTACACTAATGTGTGGGACACTCTCCGGTTCCACAAGTTCGAGATCATTACCAGTCCCCATGGCCCATACATTCCTACATGGGTCCGGGATTTTTATGTTGCTTACAATGACTTGGTACCCAAGGGAAAGAAGAAGGCAGTGCCTTCAAGCCGGTGGAGTCTGTGATGGTTCGAGGGAGGACAGTGAGATGTAACAGCGATGATATTAACAATGCGCTTGACAGGGCTGCAGCCTTGGAGCATGAGTACCAAAGCATGATCACGACACAAACCTTGGAAGACCTAAAGGGATGGCTAGCTCCCCTTACTTCTGACACCACCCCGAGGTGGATTGAGGCTGGAGCACCTATTGAGAAGAAGGACTTGAACATAGCAGCTCGGTACAAGTTTGGATTCATCAACAGCTCTATCATGCAATCACAGAATGAGTCCATTCTCCACCACCCAAAAAGGGCCTATCTCGGATCGATCATAGTTAGGAAGAGGCTGAACTTGGGGTTGATTATAGAGCAGGAGATGGCCATGAGGGCTAAATAGCGCTAGAGGTCCCTTCCATTTCCAGTACTCATTACAGAGTTATGTCGTCGGGATGGAGTTCCTCATGATGAGAAGAGGGATGTTGAGGTTACACCCACATCCTCTACTAACATCCAGTGCATAGAGGCCGAGTACACACGTGATGAGGCGGATAGGAAGAGAGCAGCTCCGGTGGATACATCCCCAGAGATTGAAATTGATTCTTTACCTACAGAGGCAGCCTTGCCTACTCCGGCCTTCAGGTACATCTACTTCCACTCCTTGCCAGGCCCCGAGTTCTTCTATTGCTTCCCAGCCCCCTAGAGCTACTACTGGTACCACTGCCTCGAGGACTCCAATCACTAAGGCCATACTCCTCAAGATAGGGCTCCTAGCCCATTCTGTCGATGTACGGGCTTCCTAGCTAGAGGTCGAGGTACCCTGGATTATTAAGAGAGCCATTACAGCTGCATTGACACCTCTACGGGATTCCATTAATGCTCTGACGATGAGGGTAGAGATTTGCGAGAGAGGACAGAGGGTTACCACTGAGGTTACGGATTTGAAAGTCGATGTTTCAGAGCTGAGGAAGGATGTGGACCATCTGAATTCCACAGACTTCATTTCACTATTTGAGTCGGCGGAGGTCTCTGATGTCCCGAATACAGATGTTCCGACCTATTTTCATATGCCTCCGGCTACCACCTGAGATGATATTATAAAGGATACTGTTGCTGCTAAGTCTGAGGTCGAGGCAGATGAAGAGCATCTTGAGGAGCGAGATGCAGTTGTTAATGAGGATCTGGCCGGTCTAGAGGGGGCCATGTTTGAGACAGCCCGACATGTATCTTTGAGAGACACTAAGATGACCATCTCTAGCAGAGCCACAATTGTTGCTACCTCGGGCGCTGATGCCCAGACAGATGGAGTGACTGAGATGTAGACTTCACCGAAGCTTAGCCTAGCAGGATAACATTTTTACCTCCCTCTCTATTATTTCTATTGATTATTTTTGTTTTAATTGTATTTGAGGACAACTGTTTTTCTTTTATGGGTGGCGTGAAGTATTTCCATACCTATCTCTCTATTTTGTTTGTGAATATTGGGTTTTGTTGATCTATATATGAGTTTTGATCTTAATCATGTGGATGCTTAAGCTTGTGGCCGATTGTTTTGAATGGAAATGGTTGTGAACCTATTTTAAAAAAATTTGCCACCTCTATTGTGAGTGATTGTGGCTGTTCTTGTGTGAATTTGAGTATCGGTTATGATCAATACCGATGACTTGAATTGTGCTCTTAATTGAACGAAATGATTGTGCGGCTACGATGAGGCCAATGAAGTTGCATAGACAATATTTGAACTTTTAGCATCTCGTTTTGAATAGCCGGTTATCGAATGAGCCTCTTGTGTTGAACATTGCACACTAGCTAGAAAGTGTGGAGTCTTGTTTGATATTGGTGCCAATGCCTTGTGTGATGAGATTACTTTGAGCATTGTGTGTAATGACACCTAGAATTTGCCACGTTGATCCGGTTGACTAAGTGATGCAAGCACTTGAATTGATCTTAGGCAACAATTTTGAAGAGTGAAACAATTTGACAATATACCTCTTTTGTGGCCAACCTTGTGAGATGTGTGAACCTTGATTGAACCCTCTTGAGCCTTATCATTTTCTTGGAAGAAACTTGAACAATTGTGACCTCTCTTTATCCATTCACCCATAACTTTCATGAAGT
>JAJOOR010033524.1:0-10514 GCA_036250505.1 Solanum acaule | reverse complement strand
TGATATATGGATGAATAATGGATTTGATTTATGGGTGTTAGATGATAAAATAAAGAGTTGGAGTAAAAGGTTTAAAGTTGAACCAATTCAAGGGTTTTTATTAGAAAGTGGATTTTGGGAAAATTCCAAGGCAATGGTTGCACAAGAGAGAAAAGAAATGTGTTATGATGAAAATGGAGATTATGTTTATACAAAAGGTGAGACTAATTTATATTTGTATGATGTTATTAAAGGTGATTTTGAGATTATTGAAAATCATGAACTACGTGCACCATTTCAAGGTTATAGTTATTTGGAGAGTTTAGTGGATGTGAATGGAGGAGTTGGTGTTACAAAGGAGGTTGATTTGTCAATGTTTTTGGAATTTGATCCTTTACTTTTTTGAGTACCCAAATTTATCTTTCGATTAGCCAAACACAAATCACTATTGATACTCGAATTTGAGTGTTGAAGGATCCATCTCAGGGGGCGGCGCTCTATATATATAGGATTTTTTTCATAATAAGGGGTCAAACCCGACATATCTGGCTAAGGTGGAGGGATCCAATATTTTTTATTTTTCATACCAAGGTTTCTAGCCCGAGACCTTTGATTTAGATAGAAGGATCCAACCATCCCACTACAGTAGATGTTAGTTTGAAAAGTATTTTTTTATTGAAAATTACTTTTTTTAAAATAAGCAGATTTAAGCAACCTTGATGGTTTCAATTAATTTTTACCTTACACTAAGGTAGTTTAGTTTTTATTAGATTTGTTAAGAAAAGAATACATTGCATTGCGTAGTAGTTGTATTAAGAATTACTATTGTATTGCTCTATATGAAAAGAGAGAAAATAGTCAAATACGTATAAGTTCAATTGTAATTTTTTTAAAAGTAAAACTTTTTTTTGGAGTTTCAATTCATGATGATTTGTGGACTCAATAGAAAGACTTAGTAGAGTTCGATGTATAAATAATTAAGATTCTAGAAAAATTAAAATATTCAATACTTTTTTTTTTTTGAAAAAAACAGCATGTAATATACGTAATTAATTACTATCACCAACTTTAACGATTTATATGTTGTGGTGTAGTGGTGAGACTACTTCACCCTTAATTAGAAGTCTTAGATTTGAGTCATGAGTATAGAGAAAATTATGTTAGGAGCGCCACCCACAAACTAGCTCTGCCATATGCGATTCAGATTTAATCAGGGCTCCAATATGGACTCCAAATACCGAGTGAATATTTTTTTTAACGTTATATAAGAAGGCTGCCATATCAAAATTGAAGCAACTTTTTTCCTCTTTCCCACCATATATCCCTTTTTAACTTCAATTTACTACCAAAATGGCAAAATATCTTAAAAGGTAATTATAAATAGTGTAACTATTTTTAATCAGTAGAATTAAGAATATAAGATAAATAATAATCTTTTATTTATATTATCAGTGTATATACAAGTTTAATACACATTCGCACATATATAAAGCTAGAAGGTTACCTACGAATTTAGTCGTATCAGTAAGTTTAGTTCAAAAGTTGAATAAAAACCCCAAATATTAATATTAATATCATTATTTTAGACTTTAAGATCTAATAAAGTTCAAAATCTGGCTCGACTCGTGTTTACACTTTCTCACTATTTATTTAGACTGTTCATTAATTATAAATCTCCTTTAATTAATATCAAGCCTAAAGTACCAATATTCAATTTTTTTCAAGAAGAACAAATCACAAAGTAACAACTTTTTAAAGAGAAATCTTGTTACTGAAGTACCAAATAGTAATTATTAGAAGTAGTTCTGGATTCCTTTTTAAAGTTCTCTAAGATAAAGCATATATATAATTAAAAACAATAATATTGAATCAACGGTAAAGATATTTTCGTGTGATATATAGATCACGAGTTCAAATTGCAGAAGCAGCTACTAGTGCTTGTATTAGGGTAGACTGACTATATCGCACCTTTTATAGCGCAGTCTTTTCCTTGACCCTTTATGAATGCAAAATATTTTGTACATCGAACTGTCTGTCTGAGTTTTTTTTATATACTAATTATTCAAAAGGGCTCCTTATTTTGTACCTTTGAGCTTCACTACGCGTCTTGGCCATGTGGTTCAAAAGCAATTTATAAATTCACAAACAAAAGTGTGTCTACATACGTTTTTATATACGTATATACTTCTAAAAGCAATTTAGAAAAGTAATTTTGTAGGATAATTGAAAGTTAATTGGATTACTTTTTGAGAGAATATTAATTTATTGAAGTAGTTTTATGATACATATCTCTGGTTATTTTTATTTTTGGTATTTTTTGCGAATATTCCAGAAAATATGATTTTAAACTCAAATAAGCTTTAATTAGTAGTTGTACTATACATGATACTAAACGTTTCATTTTCATTTACCCAATTTCTTAATTAGTGCTAATGTTTTGAGTCTAACGAAAAGAAATGATCTCTTAAAGTCAGTTACAATTTGAACCGAAGATTATGACCTTAAATATAGAAAATAATTAATTTTTTTGTGCTTATTTATATATCGTTCTTATTAAAAATAGACAGTCCTTAATATTTGTCAGTTCACAAAATCAATGCATAAATGACACTATTCTTCTTATTTTACCCTTGAAAGTATGAATTTGATCAACATAGGAAAACTTAATGATTAACTCATGTTCATTGGTCAATTTAATTAATCAAAATAAATTAGTTTATGTTCATTTATTGAAAACATGACTTCAAGAGAATACTAAATAAGAGTCAATGATAAACTTATATAGTTTCTTAAAGGACGTGAAATCTAAAATGGTAATATATAAATAGAAACGGCGGGAGTAATAAAGAACAAAAAAGAAAAATG
The DNA here is from genome assembly GCA_036250505.1 of Solanum acaule. Taxonomy (NCBI): domain Eukaryota; kingdom Viridiplantae; phylum Streptophyta; class Magnoliopsida; order Solanales; family Solanaceae; genus Solanum; species Solanum acaule. The sequence goes on along the minus strand of JAJOOR010033524.1, from coordinate 7,670 downwards.
AAAGGTAAGGTCCCTTAGCTATCTTTGGCCAAACAGATCTCCAAGTGGCCCAACTCAATGAACAACATGTTGCGTATGTGAATAAAATCTTATATTGATAACTGAAAAGAAAATAAAAGTTATACATACAATGCGTAGAAAAACTATTAGTGGTCTTAGACTTTAAAGAGAAAAGATATAAAGTGACATCTAAAGTTGTCTCGAATTTTAAAAAAGACACCTTAACTTTGCGGGTGTCCTATTACCCCACAAAACATTTCAAAATCACAATACATGCGCACTTTTTACACAATCTGCATTCTCAATGCATGTGCGTGAGTCTCACCCCAATTAATAATATAATTACATATATTTTCCAACCCATTTAGTAAAAATTGGATAAAATCTTGACCCATTCACATTTTAATCATGACCCACTCCATTTAACCCTAAACCCCTTTCAAATTTTCACTCTACTCTCTCTCTCTTTGATGATCAAAACCCCTAAGCATTTCAATAGTCACAATAAATTAGTTTTGCGGTGATAATTTCTTGAATTATAGAGTCAAAACGAAGAAGTGAAGGCTCACATGCAAATTTTGGTTAAAAAATATTATTTTTATATAGTAGTGACTTTTTGAAAAATCATCTTTATAGTGATTTGTTGTTATTTTCTTCTTGTGCTATCTATTATTCATGTGTGTGTAGTGTCATTTTAGGATTGATTTGAGTTTGAATGTTTCTTCACTGATCTAGTTTTGAAATTTATTTGCAATTGCACTTTCCGGATTTACAAATTCGTTAATCTCATAACTTTTAAATAAAATAAAAAAAGAAGAAATTGAATCTAGCAAAGCTAGATGAAAATTTCATTGAGAATGAAGAATTTTTTTTTTTTGGTTGTAGATAGAAAGCTCTTCAACATATATCAATGGAGGTTTTGGAGAAGATGGGAAGTAGGTATTTTAATAAAGAAGAAAATTCAAATAGTCAGTGCCACGTGGCATTTTTACACTGGTTTGAGGTGTATTTTTACTCCTTCACGCGCCTACCAGATGCGAGAACACAACTGTTGTGAATATGGGTCAAAAGTGTTTAATTATTGCGATTTGAAATAGTTCCATAGGGTAATAGGACGCCCGCAAACTTTAGGTGTCTTTTTAAAAATTCAGGACAACTTCAGGTGTCTTAAAATGTCTTTTCTCTTAAAAAAATCATCCATGTAGACTTAAATCAAAACAGATAATATCACATATCATATGTAGTATTAAGAGTATATTTGGGTTCATTTTAGCACAAAACTACCAATATGTTGTTAAGGTGACTTTATTATCTATATAATTGAGAGATGAATCTTAATATCTTATAGGACATCTATGTATGGGTGATATTTAATTAAAAAAAAAGTAACTTACTTTCATTCAAACATTCCTTTTTGTAACTTCCAGCAGGAGTACTACTATTATCTCTTTATTACTTTTTTTCATTCAAACAACCTTTGTATGTCTTTTTAGGCCACCAAAGAGAGGGGGAAGATTATAAAGCTTTTTTGACTATATATGAAATATGGTAAATTTATATGTTGATCCTCTTGAAAGAAGATAAATTTTTCTTTCAGCTTTTGGACCATTTAATTTACTATACACTATCTAGTAAAGTTTCTGTTTTCTTATACTTTTACTTTCCATCAATGGTACTCTTCACCAAAAAAGTAAAAATGAAGAGAAAAAAATGGATTTCATGCATACTATATACTTGCATGAAATTAGAAGTCATGAAGTTTGCTTTAATACTTTTTCTCTTTTTTGAGTACGTATTATATTATTTGACCTCTGTTGATCTGACATATCTTTTAAGAAAATTTTAATTAGACGCGTATTGTATGAAATTAATGATGCTTTGGAACTCTAAATTTGACTACTACAACTATTACTTTTATGTAGTTATTTAACAATATTATTTAATAGTATGGAAAAAAAGTAACAAAACTTTCTTAATTTGCTAAAATGGATAAGTAAAATGAAACATTTTTTAAAAAAAATATAAAGACTAAATAAAATGAAACAAAGGAAGTAGATTTTACATGATACACTTTGAAAGAGAAGAATTATATAAGTGTTGATTGTGGTGATCTAAACTATGATGAGTTAAGAGAAGAGAGACTAGAAATGAAAGTCTCTTTCTCGGATCTATTTTTTCATCACCTCGTTGGAACAAAATAAAAATATCAAATGCAACGATATTGAAATCTGATACATGCAATCTCAATCTGATAGATATACAGTAAAGAGTATCTTTTAATCTTACGAAGATATATTTAAAAGTATTCAAATATTCTTTAAAATTTTGTGATTTTAATCACATAAATGGAAAAGAGGAGTAATATTCTCTCATTTGTAAAGATAGGCTCAACCAAAGAGGAACAAATGTAGGTGGTTGGAATTTGGAGACATTCCATATTGATGAATAAAGGTCAATTTATGTCAAGTCATTTGAAATGCTAACATTCTTCTAGGGACCCCAATATATACACAAAACATTCTTTGGGTTTTCTTGAGATCCCACAAGTCACTCTCAAAAGGTATGTAGCAAAAAGCCCACAAAAAAGGAAAAAGAGAACTAGAAGAAATCCTCTTTTCTTGGGGAGAGTTTATATTTTTCAAACAAAAAATAAAGGTAAACAAAATGCTTAGGTACCCTATTTGGATATTGCTATTCAAGTTGTTCTCATTTTATTTTTTTTTGCACTAAATAATGTTATATATGTCGTTTATGAAGTTATACCACATAACTAAAGTTTAGACATTTCTACATGATGTTCATCATGTAAAAATGACTAAATTTCAAGCAATAACTGAATTCAGTCTTATATGACTCATGAAGTTTAAGCAAAAATGACTAAAGTTTAGTTGTATACACTTGAAGTTTCGACAAAAATAATTGACTTCAGTCATATGTATACTTGAAATTTACCCAATTTTTATCTCTTGAAATTAAGCTTTTAAAAGTGTCTCAATGCGGATAAACTTACAAATTTGTACACAATATGGATATGACTTAAATTGTGGTGTTGCAATCGGCTATCCTTGCATTCCGGCTAGACAAAACAGGATCTTCACACAAGTAATCGAAAAAAATCACTATTTACTAGTCCTAATAGATATACATATTTATACATTGATTATACATACTTATACACCTATTATATATGAACTATACACATTAATATATATAGTACTATTTTAATTTAAGCGGTTGAATAAGCAATTATATATTTCTGTATTTTTTGTACTTTAGGGTTGGAGATTACTAAAAGCATTTTACCAGAAATGATAAGTTGATTTAGGGATTTATGGGAGGATCTCTCGTTAATTGTGTACAAGAAATACATATTATATAGTAATATACATTTTATTTATCTTATAGTTTATTAATTTGTTGATATCTATTGGTTTTAGCAAAGGTATATGCGTTGGATTCGAAGTGGAATATAGCTCTACTTTATATGATATATCTCACGCTGAAAAAATAAAACCACTAACTTATGGCATGGTCCAAGATAAAAGTGAAAATCACCTCTACAATATTACTTTTTTTTTTTGTTTCACCCGATGTACTCAATTTACAATTCACGTTGGAAAAATGTAGTTCAGAAGTAAAGTGTTCATACCCTTAGCTCTAGTTAAAATTTCTGATTAAAAATTGATGAGTACGTATTTATCCCTCAACCACATACTTTAAACACAACTTATCCATTATTGGACTAATTATATAAAAGTTTGATACATACGGTTCAAAAATAATTATTCGTTAAACAGCGGTTGCTGAATGTTACTAAGTATTTGATCAGATATTTTTTTATTACAAAGATTACATAAGTAAATAAAAAAATTACTGAAAGTAAAATCAAAAGATTCATATAAAGACTTCTGAATTAAGTGTGCGGAGTGGTAAATATTTATTTATCATTAATTAGAGATTTCGAGTTTAAGTCATCCTGAATATGAAGTCATTTTGTTAGGAGCGTTCTATCCATTATGCGGGACTTTTCTGCGCAAATACAAAACTCGAATTAGATTTAAAATTTAAATTTAATATAAGTTAAACTCGGAATAATAAGGCTTCAATTAATATAGTAATTGTCTACTTATTACATGGACACATGTCCAATTAATAATTTATTTATGTATGGACACACTTACAATTCCTTCCCAAAAAATATTTATAGCAAATACTTAATTAAAAATAAATAAATATAATATAGACCTAAATGTCTACCAATTCAGCTTTTACTTGGTATGTATGACATTTAAGAAAGTTTTTTAAAAAATAATTAAAATAGGTTATAAATATTATATGAAAATATATATAAAAATTAAATGGAACAGAATGACACATAGAAATTAATATTTTTCAAAAAGTTAACATATAGATATATATTTTGTAAAGCATTTTTCTTTTTGAAATTGTTATATTCTTTTTTTTTGCTTTTTAGAAGGGAGAGGTTTGGAGGAATTCCCGTCTTTTTAAGTTAAAGTTATGTCTAGTCTTAAGCTAGTTTCAATTTTAGTCCTCTTACACTTTTTTCTTTAGATACATGTCAAAAAATATAGTAAAAAAAATTATCCACATCAAATATTTACAATACATGTTATGTGTATAAACATATATATATGCATATTCACCCTGTCAAATTATTTTCTTATCGTAAATTATTTTAATTTAGTATAAATACTCGATGCAGATAAATATTTATTGAGGTACGATGAGAGACTAAGCTTTTGTTGCTCCATATCATGAGTAAAATAGATGTGTTGATAAATATCCAATAAGTATAGTACTATATATTATCAGCTTTTATTTATGAAAATTATAAATAGGTAAAAGATTAATATATAATAATTGCATGAAAGGGAGAGTTCCACTTCCACATTCCATATAGTCCTAAAAGTAGATTTAATTTGTTGCTCTACATATATTTATTCTACTAATTAAAAATCAGAGGTAAAGCTGAATTGCCTTTAATATTTGTACAATATAATTCCTCCTCCTTGTCACCACATGCATTCCACTTTCCACTACATATTTTCCTTTCAACCCCAAATTTTTTGCCTCACTTACAAGAAAAGAACACCCCCACCCCCACCACAAAAATACTCCCACTTTAAAAGAAATTGAAATTTTTTTAAAATCTTTTCCGTTTGAATTTATGTGTCTGATCTATCTAAAAAAGAATGTCATACTTCTTTATTCAGAAATAATTTTCTCCTCATCTAATTTCTCAATATAATATTTATAGCTACACAACTACTTTAATCTACACCCATCCTTTTTAAGTATCTTTGTTTTTAAAAAAAAATTCATGTTCAGTCAAACACCGTAACATAAATTCACATCATATAAGAAAAACCCCATTCCCTTTATATTAATTCCACTATGTTGTTCTTCTTCTTCTTCTTCTCTCTCTTTATACAATTCTAGAATAGATTTCATCTTTTAGTATAAACTTCCCAAAGGCTTCTTATTAGGGTTTTCTTGAGTTCTTGAATCTCTTTCTTTGATCAATTATATTCCACTCAAACACAACACAAATTTTCTCTTAGTATACATGAAACCAATTTTTTTTTGTCCTAGCTAGGTCTTTCATCCTTCTTTCAAAGTGAATAACTCATCATCATACAAAAACATGAGAACAGGAGGTTGCACAATACAACAAGCTCTAACAACAGAAGCAGCAAATGTTGTTAAACAAGCTGTTACACTAGCAAAACGTCGCGGCCATGCACAAGTAACACCTCTTCATGTAGCAAACACCATGCTTTCATCATCAAATGGTATATTCAAAACAGCTTGTCTTCAATCTCATTCTCATCCTCTCCAATGTAAAGCCCTAGAGCTTTGCTTCAACGTGGCACTCAATCGTCTCCCAGCATCTTCTTCTAGTCCCATGTTATTAGGTCATCAACATCATCATCATTCTCAATATCCTTCTATTTCTAACGCGCTTGTTGCTGCTTTCAAGCGAGCCCAAGCTCATCAAAGGAGGGGCTCGCTTGAAAATCAGCAACAACCACTTCTAGCTGTGAAGATAGAGCTTGAACAACTCATCATATCTATATTAGATGATCCAAGTGTTAGTAGAGTCATGAGGGAAGCTGGTTTTGATAGTACTCAAGTTAAAACAAATGTTGAACAAGTTGTTTCTTTAGAACTTTGTTCTCAAAACCCTAAAGAAATAACTAACCATAACAAAAAAGTTATTCCCATTAGTCCTATTTGTGTTAAAGATGAGGATGTGATGAGTGTAGTGGAAAGTTTAATGAATAAAAATAGGAAAAATATTGTTTTGGTTAGTGAAAGTATTGATAATTTAGAAGGTGTGATTAAGGGGGTGATGAATAAAATTGAGATTAAAGATGTGCATGATGATTTGAAGGAAATTAAGTTCATAAGTTTACAACTTTTGAGTTTTGGTAATATTCAAAGAGAAGAAGTTGACCAAAGATTAGGAGAGTTGACTTGTCTAATTAAGAGTTTAGTGAAAAAAGGAGTTGTTTTGTACTTAGGTGATCTTAAATGGGTGGCTGATTATAGAGCTAATTATGGGGAAAAAAGAATTATTAGCTATTATTGTTCAGTGGAACACATGATTATGGAAATTGGGAGATTGGTTTATAGTTTTAGTGAAAATGAGAAATTTTGGCTTGTGGGAATTGCAACATTTCAAAGTTATATGAGATGCAAAAGTGGTAACAATTCATTGGAATCCATTTGGGGTTTGCATCCTGTTACTGTTCCTGGTGGAAGTTTGGGCCTCAGTCTCAATCCTGACAGGTAAAATAATTTAATTTAGTACGGTTTGAGTTACCTACCTTACTGGAAGGATAGTCTTATCAGACATGATTTTGATATCATGCATATTGAAAAAATAAAATATTGTACTAGGTGTTTGGATACTATTTTGGTTGAAGTTGAAAAAAAAAGGTATTTCAAAATTAAAGTTGTGTTAGGGTATAAAGTTTGAATTTATGTTTTGCGAATGAAAATTATTATTTCACTTGAAATATTGTTAAGTATATATTTTTTCCAAATGTTCTTGGATTTTTATTCCATGTTTGTTCTATATGTATATATGCCTTGCATTCAATTTATATTGTTCAGATTCTTCAAAATGTCGTGAATTCGTATCAGATTCTTCAAAAAATATTTACTACTTTTTGGAGGACTCGATACGAACCTGATGTTATTTTGAAGAGTTCAGACAACATAGATTGAAAGATTGAAGTTGAAAAAAAAAGGTATTTCAAAATTAAAGTTGTGTTAGGGTATAAAGTTTGAATTTATGTTTTGCGAATGAAAATTATTATTTCACTTGAAATATTGTTAAGTATATATTTTTTCCAAATGTTCTTGGATTTTTATTCCATGTTTGTTCTATATGTATATATGCCTTGCATTCAATTTATATTGTTCAGATTCTTCAAAATGTCGTGAATTCGTATCAGATTCTTCAAAAAATATTTACTACTTTTTGGAGGACTCGATACGAACCTGATGTTATTTTGAAGAGTTCAGACAACATAGATTGAAAGATTGAAGTTGAAAAAAAAAGGTATTTCAAAATTAAAGTTGTGTTAGGGTATAAAGTTTGAATTTATGTTTTGCGAATGAAAATTATTATTTCACTTGAA
>JAJOOR010033523.1:0-12109 GCA_036250505.1 Solanum acaule | reverse complement strand
ATATGAATTTTTTTAAAATATTTTATAAAAGAATTGTTTTAAAAAAGGATGGGGGATGGGGGTACGTGGAGGAGGTGGTGGAGTGGGGTAAGAAAAATAAGTTAAATTTTATTTTTCAAAAAAGTTATTTTTTTATGGATAGTAATACTTTTAATCTTTAATTTTTAATTAATATTAATAGTTTATTATTTAATTTTTGTCAAGGTGGAATATTTTATCCATGTGGAATGTCATGTGTCAAGGTTTTTTCAAATAAAAGAGAGAGTGCATTACACACACCACTGAGGTGTGTTTCTCAAATTAAAAAGTGATAGTTTAGGTATGAAACTAAAAAAAAAAGGATAATTTAGGTGTGTTTTTGACACTTATCACTAATTTATTTCTAACAAAGAAACTGAAATCATCTTCTTTTTTCTTTTAAGTATAAGTATTTCATATCCCAATATTCACGAGTTATTAACGATTTCTCAAATTTCAGAATTCAAACTCGAAATATTAGCTAAGGAAATTGAATTTCATACCCTCCACCAAACCTTACATCATACACGAGTAAAGAGCTAAGCATCATCTATCAAAATAAGAACAAAAAGTTGCAAATCTTCTCTAGAAATATGTTGCATACTACAGTAATTAACCAAATCCCCAAATCAAGCTAAATCTCAAAACAAAACTCAAGACATGGGATTATGGGGGAGGGAATAGATTGTAGTCAGTCCGCAAATTTACACATAACAACCCATGCACGCATCTTCATCTCTATCGTTCCAACTCATAATGTGTCATGCCAATTGTAATTTCCGTGACGACCTCATAGGTGGTGATGGTGAGTGATGTTGGCCGGAGATGGGCGTGGAGCGCCAACATGAGGGAGGAATGGTGGCGGGGACCCCGGTGGAGGTGGGCATTGGTAACATTTGGTGAAAAGACCAAATGTGTCAATTTGATGTATGAAATTGGTCATACTGGCCCAACCACCAAATCCAAACCCAACAATAAGTACCCAAACCACGACAAATATGTTTATTGTAAACGATCCAGCCCAACGTCCCACAAATTTTGGTGGTTGCTCTACCGCATTCTGCATAATATCAAAGTTTATATTCATAATACACCAAAAGTATAAAAGACAAAAACATCCAACTACTACTATACTATGTGAGATGTGACGTTAACTTAATTAATTCCTTCCTTTTATTCTCCATTGGTCCTTGTAAATCATAATATAAGATTCTATTATTATTTTTTCTAATTTTAAAGTAGTAGTATATGTAATAAATATTACTGACAAATTTAAGAGACCGGAGTAATAAAGATTTGGTACCTCTCGGGCTGCAGCCGATTTAAAGGTTAACATGTAAGCAAGAGCCGGGATAATGTAGACGGTAAAACTAACGAGGAGTGAACCAACGGAGGAGTTTATAGGGCCGAAAAATGGGAAAACTATGGCCAGAAACCATATCGGAATCACCACCGGCAACCGCGCCGCTGCCCTCTTACACATGCTCTTGCATTCGTGCATGCCTATGGCCTTCTCCCATACAAAATACAATGGTGTGCAAGCGAAACCAAATGTTATAAACTGTAAAAAGAACAACTCAATGTTAGATTCGATCGATTTAATTTAATTTATTGCTCGTTAAGATAAAGTCAATATTGAACAAGTGAAATTGGACGAAGGAAAGTGCCTGATGAATGAGCATGAGGATGACAGCCATGTCTCTGAAGGGTGATTTAGGTAGAAGAGAAAATGCATTAGAGTGATCAAGTAACAAATCACCAAATGCCCAATAAACTGATGCTGCTGATGGAAGGGTCAGTGTTAACACATAAAGAGTTGCCCATAAGTAAATTGCCTTAAACTTTTGAGGTTTCCACATAGCATGCATTATTTCTCTGCCCAAACAAAACACAACAATTAGCCTCTCTTTAAAAAAATCTTTAACGGTAAATGTATATAAGTTAATTTCGTATTATATATTGTGAAAAATCTACTATCTCTATCCCAATTGATTTGTCATACTTTCGTTATTAGTCTCGTTCCCAAAAAGAATTAGATAAATATCTATGACTTAGGTAAATTATTGTAATCAATTCGTCACATAAATTAAGATGCATGAGTAATAATATTTTAGATATTTCTTTCAATGTACCTACAAGCTTCTGACATATATACATGCCACAACCTAATACAATTAAATGCCTTTTACAGTTCACAGAAGCTAAAAATCTAGTTGAGTAAATATCAAGATTTATTTGCAGTCCCTTTCAATTTTCATATTTATGATAGGATACTTAATTATTTCTTGCTTCTTTTCCTTGGTTAATGGTACCTTTTAATTATGTTAAAAAACAGAAAAAAAGGAACATAAAAGGAAGAGATGTTCAGAGCATTTAACCATTCATTGATTCAGTAACAAAAAAAAAGCAAAAGTGATTCGAAAAAGATATTTTGCTTTCTAACTTGAAAAGGGTAAAAAGGAGTTCATAGTAAGTAATGACTTTTTTCTTCCCATGCCTGAGAAAGGCACTCTGCCAAATTGAAAAATAAATAAAAATAAAATAATAGATTAATGCATGTAAAAAGCTAAAGTAAAAGTTATCAGGTTATATGTACAGTTGTATGGAGAATAACAATAATAGTTTTTTGACAAGGATTGGTCACCACGTAGTAAATGTTAAAGTTTTGAGGGAATATTTAATATCTTAGACAAAATAATATACTACTGATATACTATAGTCCGCTTCTTCAGAATATGTCGAAATAGTCTAGGTTAAGTCATTTTCACACAAGAATAATGTCGTGGATAGAGGCGGAGCTAGTGTGGAGCGGCTAGTACAGTAAAATTTAATAGCTTTTACTCATATCTCGCTCCAATTTTAGAATTTTAGCCCCATTTTAAAAATAATTTGCAATAAATTAATTAAGATGTCTTACACAGTAACAGCATGTCCCCCAAATGTGTAGAGAATGTTTGTTGCTCCTGTGAAATATAGAACCATTTTTGTTGGACCTGAATGTTTCACTCCCTCTACCTGTTTTTATTACAAGAAATAAAAAACATTAAATCATAATTAAACATTTCAAATTACTAATTAATTACTCATGAATCTCTATAGATATGATAAATAGATCTCTTCACTGTTCACTTAGCTATAGTTAGGACCTATTCTCGCTCAAACTCTTGAACAACCGATACATGTCATATCTTTTAAAAGTAAAGCGCGACAATATTTTTGAACTAGGTGTTTGTTACTTGAATTCAAAACTCTGAACACGTGATATAATGCTTAATTTTAGTTACTTTAATGCGATAAGAAAATAAAAATGGTAAATTTATATAATAGTGCCTGATAAAATTTAATAATCATACGATGAAATTAAATACCTGGCCATGAAGGAGTGATGCGACAGTAAGATACCAAGCAGTGTAAGTGGTCATTAATAAGCCAAGAAAAGACCAGATTCGGTAGTTGTGAAAAGATGGAATGAATACAGTAGTTGCACAACAAGCTCCGAATATATAAGTCCAAGTTCTTTTGTCCAAATTATCATTTATATAATATATATTGCTGCAAAATTACAATAAATTAATTAATATCACAAAAAAAAAAAAAAAACAGTATATACAAGGGGGCAGGTAGAAAATTTAAAACAAAACAAACCTTGCACAGGCTATAAGTTGAATGACAGATCCAAACAGAAGAAAAGTACAATTAAATGCCAAACCAACGTTCCTCCAATGTTTTCCAAGTAATCCATCAAGAACTTCAAACCACTATACACAAAAAATCACATTAAAAATAATAATTATTACACATTAAATTAAAATACTATAGTTTAATCAGAATGCCATGTGAAATGTTGTCCTTTCCCTTTGTGTAAATTTAGAAGTAGTGAGACAAAATATCTAGTATTAACTTATATCTTGTCGGAGTGTCTCTTAAATTAAAAAAATAAATCACCTCTTCGAAACTAGAAAAGTTTTTTTTTCCCCGATTATGAAAAATCCTGCCTAAGCTACTGATTTTACCTGAATGACGTGGTTGCGGAAATCGACTTTTTCTCTTTCTTTTCTGGTTCGGTACTCAATGTAGAGAATGCTAATGAGATAAGCAGTCCAACTGCCTAATAAACCGTAGAAGAGTTGAAATGAAACGCCAGAGAGCATTCCAAGTTGAGAAAATGAGTATGGTAGTGTTAATAGCACTTGAGCTACCTGAAATTAAAATGAAATTATCAATTACGCACTTTTACTTTGCGGGGGATTGTACTATGGGTTGAAATGGAATTAGTACCTGATTAGAAGCACAGCTAAACCAAGCATCATAAGCAGAGCCACCATGCCAAAATAAATTAGAGAATTTGGATTTGATGTCATTATTATTATTAGGCTTTCCTTCACTCTCCATCTCAACATAATTTCCAACTATCACTGTTTCCACTACTTTGTCTGTAGATTCCATCTTTTTTTTCCTTGTGCTTACTAAAAAAATGTGTGGTATAGGGAGTTTAGTAGTTAAAACAGAGTTGGATGTTTAGTAAGGAAGCATAGTGGTGTATGTTATATTTATATTGAAAGAAATGAATGTTAAAACAGCTTTTGTTGGGTGGGCCTTGTCCACACACCCTTTTCTCAACCTAATTCTCCTTTTTAGCTTTTGTTTTTCAAGAAAAAAAAAGGGGTCGAAGAAAATGGGGAATTGGTGTTACGTTCTTTGAAGGATGAGAATTCGTGACTAGAGTTGAGCGATTAGAATGTGGGCACCTAGTTGTAACTTAAAACTCTAAATACTTCTTATTTAGTGATAGAGCCAGAAATTTCAATAAAAAATTCAAAATATGAAAAGTCAATACACAAAATAAATTAAAGTTGATTTAACATTTATTATATAAATAATTTTGACCAGGGTCAGATGCAGCAGAGCGCCGGGTTGTTCACCCAAACTCCTTTGGCAAAAATTTACATTTTATATATGTTAATATAGATAGATAGATTTTGAATCCACTCAACACAAGATTAGATGGTGACTTAGTGATTTAGGAAGGGTCAATTTATTTTGAGGTTCGAAATTTAAATTCTAAGCACAATATTTTTATTTTTTTGAATCGCCTTAGTGAAATTTTCTGAATAAGTCAGTACTTTTAACAATATAAAAATATTAATAATATTTGACCAGAAAAAATTCAAATAAAATTCAAGTGGAAGATGGGAGTAGAGGGCAAGAGTAACGGTGGGGATAGGGTCTATGGCGTTTTTGAAGGGTGGTAATTTTCATGAGTAGCGTTAAACGATTAGAATGTGTCCACTAGTTGTAACTTAAAACTACAAACACGTACAATTGTTGAATGCTTTTTTTTCTTTTTAATTGACAACTATTACAGCTTGGTCGGATGGTTGTATTCGATAGTTTTATAATGTATTATATTGTATTTTATTATGTTAGTATATTATATTATTTTTTATGAAATAAGGCTTGGTAAAAAAAATGTTTATAAGCTATTACCTCCCCATTCACTTGTCCATTTTTTACTTATTTAGGCTTAGAAATTCAAGGGATAATTTATTATTTTATATTTATTTTATCCTTATGAGTTATTATTAAATACTACTCTTCATTATCCAACATTTAAACTAATACTTATACTAATTAGGAGTAATATAATAATTATTTTTTATTTAAAAGAGTATGTCAAGTTAAAAATAAACGAAAGGAGTATAAAAAACTATAAATTGAGATAATCAACTTATGCTGTTTTTCTGATTTTAACTAATAAGCACTTTGCTTATAATTTTTTTTAATGTTTATTACTATCATGTTCACCTTTAATTGTCATGTTACGCTTTTTGAAAGTTAATTTGACTAATTTTTAAAATTAATTGTAATTTTTTGCATATTAATATGATGAAAAAATACATCGTAAAATGTTAATCAAAGTCCTTCTAATTTGACTCTAAAAAAGAAAAATTATGTCAATTAAAAGTGGACAGATAGAGTAAATGTTAAAAAACCTTAGTATTACCTCTTTGAAGTTACAAGGGGTGTGATTTTGGGTAAGTGTATAAAAATGTTGGTTTATAGCTTCCAAGTTGAAACAGTTCAACTTTGCGAGCTTTGACGATTACCCATGTTATTCATGCCCAAAGCAATTGTTCCTATGATTAAATCTTTTAATTTAAGCAAATTATTTATTAATAAAATTAAACATGATTAAAATTATTGTCTTTTAGTGCAGATGCTAATGTAATTATGGGAGCGTGACTGGCCTCTTTGCACGAGTGGGTTTCTCTTCTTCCCATGGATTAATTTAGCCTAACCTATGCTTTGTAATTGTATATTTTAAAATGTAAAATATCGAGTACTACTACTAAATACTTGTGCCTGAAACAGGAAATGATTTGCCTTAAATCACCATGCGATTGTACTTTTAATTATTCTAATTCTGTCTTTATCTGATGTGATAATGACGTCAAGTTCAATGTCATTAAGACTAACCTCTTCAATTTTTTTAATTTTTTTTTTTTGTGTTTTTTGTTTCTCAAAAGTCAAATCGCTTGAATTTAGACCAGCATATAATTTTGAGAATTTATAATGTTTTATGCAAAAAAAATAATATTTAAACATTAAATTAATTTTATCTAATTTAACACCGATGTTTAGTTAAGTTACATCCTTAAAAACTAAGGGGTCGTTTGGTAGAGTGTATAAGAATAATGCTGAATCTGATGTATTAGTAATGCATGCATTAGTAATGCAAGCATTAGTTATGCTTGCATTATTTCTTATACATTGTTTGGTTTGATGTTTTGAAAATAGCAAGCCTTGTATAAAAACTATTAAAATACGTAACAGATGAATTGCTCCTTCCTTGATCAAAGGTATAAATTTGAGTTTTGAATTTGAAGAAATCCATTGTCAGGAGTGCTTTTTCCGACTGAATCAAATGTGAATTCAAATAAGTCAAAATTTAATATAATATTAAGGGTAACGCTAAATGACCAGAAAATTTGGTCAGAATTTTAAAAAATCTATAATATCCTTTTTATTTTAAAATAAACTGCTCTTTTTTCCATATTTTAATATTAAAGTTAAAAGGGTAAAAATATTCAAAAAAATAAAATAACATAGTGTGAAATATATTATTTTACCATTCTGATCAACTTCTGATCAAATTTTCTGGCCAAAAGAATTTTTCCTCATATTAAACACCAAATAAAGGAAAAAAAAAGTTGAAAACGAGAGAAATATAACAAAATAGACCGTTTGATTATCGGCGAAGGGGCGTGGTCGCTTTATAGCAAGAAGAAGAAGAGAAAAAAGCTGCTTTTATCACATGGCTTTGGGAGGAAAAAAACTTTATTGTCTCGAGAATTTCATTCAATGCATTGCTTCTTCTAAATTCATATTTTTTAAGTTACTACTGAGTTTGTCCCAATTTACGTGACCATCTTTCAATATTTAATAAAAATATTTCTTTGATCGAACTTTTTTGTTGTGTCATTCATATTTTAGATGTTCAATTTTATGCAGGAAAGTGCTAAGTATCTCAATTAGTTAAGAAAATGAATTGTTATATCTCTATGCTCTTGAATAATTTTCACTTCATAAGCTAATTTTCACAATCTTTTTGCTTAAACGTCTTTTATACTATCTTTTTTTCAATTACGTTTATATATTTTATGTACCAATTACCCATAAAAAAATTATGTTTTCTTAACACTAGAGTCTTCACACATTTTAGAGACATAAGGACAAACTTATTCTTTGAGAACAGTAAGATCATGTGCCTTTGAAACTGCGCTTGATCTTGTAAATTCCTCCCATCTCCTTTTTCCATCAATTTATTCATATGTTATAGTAATTTGTTATTTTACTAAACATGCTTCTTAATTGGTACCAATGAATTACACGAAATTTCGAGTTCGAATCCTATTGGATACAAATTGTCTTAGTTAGGAAGGGTACTACTTTTATAATGATTTTTCAGCACTAATTTAAATTTAATCAAATCGTAATACAAGTAGTCGAGAATTAGGTAGGAGCCAAGAAAATAAAAGGCAAACACAAAAGCCTCAAAACCAAGACAAGAAGAAAGAATAAAAGGACAAATGCTTTTATCATAAAATGAAACAGCAAAAAGTGTTAAAAAGTAAGCAAATTTCACCATTCCCTCAGAAAAGTTAGGGGGACTAAATAGAGCATACTGATTGCTAGTGCAAGACAAAAAGAAAATTCACAAAAGAAAAAGTTCTTTAAATTCATATTTATTTAGCCAGCATTTTTATTTTTATTTAAAAGGCAAGATTTTTTTTGTTGTTGATACTATTCAGTCCCCAAGAACCTTTAATTATATGTGTCTTCTGCTTTTTACAGAGGTCTTTTTGAATTTAAATGTGTCACTTAGAGTTATCATTGATAATTTGCAATGTTATGATGTTAAAACATTTAAATATATATAAGTTTGAGATAATATCTCAAATGATCACTCAACTATGGATATACAATTTGAGATATTATGTAGTATTTCAATTGTAAATACTTCACTAGTTTTCGAGATTTATGTTTTTTCTTTGTTTAAACAAAACACAACAAATCACAATTTAATTAATTGATCGTCTATATTCCAACAGTTCTAGATAATGAAGCATATCTGTAGTAATTGTTGAGGGTTAAGACAACTTTATAGTAAGTAATAGTTGAACTTAACCACGTGATATTTGTGAGATCACAAAACTTTACTTGTTATAGCAGTAAAGTCACCTTTAGAGGTATAGATTTCATCGTGTTATGGTAGAAAAATGTCATGACTTCATTTTCCTGGCTAGTAGAGTTAAATTATTTTGACATAAGCAAATTACAGTTTTATGATTTTATTGTCATAGTGACAATACTATTAGCAGTGAATTTAGGTCAATGAAACTGGGAATGGAATAATTAGTATGAGTAAATACATAAAAGTGATGAAGTGCAACATATTGATGTTAGTTGTTGGATAAAAGAGTGATAATTTTATTTTTGTCACGCTTTACAGACATGATATGACATATATAATATTCATGGGACCAGAAACATTCCCTGAGTAGTTTTGTCCTACTCTCTTTCCTTTGACTGCTAAATTGTTCATTCTCTTTTGTCTTAATTTCTAGCACACAATTTTACACTATACTTCATCTTCCTCTCATTTTACTTCTACTCTTAGTTATATATGAAAACTTGGCTTCAATTTGGCTGACAAAATTTTATCACTACTGGTAGCTGAAATTTCTAGTCTATGGTGAACATTTGTACATAGATTATTTGACGAGTACAACAACACCAACAAACTCAGTATAATCTAACACATGGCGAGTAAAATGTTAAAGTTGATCCTAATTTGAGTAATTGTGGGGTAAGCAAGATAAATTAACTAGTGTCATGTGATGAATACAACCTCATAGTATATTATGTTTCCTTAAGTACTATGTTGTTAGTAGTTATGACAACCTATTACCCTTTTACTGTTTTCCGGACATGACATTAAGAGAACATGATAATTAGCGGTCGTGTAAAGGCAGATCTAACATTAAAGCATTGTATTCACGTGAATTCAATAACTTTTATCTAAAAGTATCTATCTGTGTTGAAAAACATCAAATTCAGAATTTGTCTCTAGTTATATAAATTTGGTCTTAGGATTAACCAATAGTTATTGTCGCTAGCTAGTCGTTGAATCATGAAGTGAAACATTATGTTTCTTTAATCCTTACTCAAAATTGTATATTTGTATTTTGTGTCTTAATATATATTACGATTGTTAGATACATTTGTTATATTTAAGTTCTTTGGTATCTTGAAAAAGCTTGGGAGGATCTAAGTTGAGAGACAAAAATGATGAGCTAAGTTGACCTTTAATAAGGAGAGACAAAATCAGTTATACCAATCTATGTGGGCTCTTTTTTTAGGGGAAAAATATCATTATTCTTTTTTCAATTGATGGATTAGACTTATGATGGAGTACAAGAAAATGGGTATTTATGCACGCTAGGGCCAATGTATATGATGATCAACAGTTATTTCAAAATAATGCCTTTTAAGCATTCGTTAGTAAGCACAATGATACATAACAAAAGGTCCATTAATACTTCTAGACACTTAGATTTGGCACAAAAGTGCATTAAAATGCCGTTAATTAGTGTTTGGAAATGATTATATCTTTGTAATAGGGGTCAATCTTTATCCTTATTTGTTGAATTACCAAACTGTATGGGCCTTAATGCACCTTTTTAGTATGCTAAACAACTAATGAACAATAGCCAAATGAACTACATTAATGATTGAAAAAGGTGCATTATATCTATAAAATTAGTACTAATACTACGTACCATATTTGACTATATGTACTTACTTGTTAATGATCAAAGCATTTATTAAAATTGTTAATGACCATCAGTCTAATTGTGAATTCTAATGCCTATAGGTTGCAAGGTCAATTTTAGAGTATAGCTATCTCATAGGGGGTCACAAGCAGAGCTATGTTGCTGAGTCTCACACAACTAATACTATCATGACGCTATGAATCGTGATGCACTTGCATTGATTACGTGATTTTGAGTACAACGCTGACACTATATATCCATAAAAGCAAGGTATAGTATATATGAACCACCAGATAAACATATAATTTTGCATTGCTCCTGTGGGAAGTAGGCAGACTTTTAGCCTCTTGAAGAAGCTAGGGTGCTCATGAGCTGGATTAATCCCGAAAGGGACTTTACCTTTAGATGGGCTTAGGGCCTAGGCTCATATAGTACTCAAGACATTTTGGGCTGACTGTAGAAGGGTAGATAGGAGAAAACATTAGGTTAATCAAAGTTAAGGTGTTGTTTTAAGGGTAATTTTCGCATAAAGCCACTCAAAATAACTTAATTAAGCTCTATTGCTATAATTTGCTAATTACGACTCGTAACTACATGTTAGGGGAGGAGAGAGGCGAGCGAGAATGGGAGAGGGAGGAGAGAGGCGAGCGAGAATGGGAGAGGAAGGAGAGAAGTGAGCGAGAGAGGGCAATAATTTGTATAATTCGCATCTCGTTTGTATAATTTGTGGGCATGTTTGCATAATTCTCGTGTATTTAGTATAATCGTGTAATACAAAATCTGAAATTATAAAAATATGATAAAACTCGAAATAACAAATTTATACAAACATAAACATATGAACTTTAAATAGTTATACAAATTACATTATATAAATTATATTATACAAAATCCAAAAATTACACGTTTATACAAACTTTAAAAAGTTATACAAAAAAAAGATTGAATGTATCTGGTGATAAAACTAAAAAACCAAAGAAAATCACCGTTATATACAAATACAAATTAAACGAAGAATTGTTAGTTGCGAATCATACAAACTTGAACCCAACCCACATAAATAACGGTTAATGTTAGTCGCAAATAGTAATGATAGCAAACTATAGCTATGATGACTAATTATAAGTAGTATAAATTTGCTTAACCACATAATTTTCTCTTGTTTTAAATGTAATTGAAAAGTAATTATTTTTAAATGCAAACACAATAGCTAGATAAAAATGTATATAAAAAATATGCAATATCCAACAACAGGTGCTGAAGTTTGAATTTCCTAGAGCGATTCATGAAGTTTGAACTTCTAAAAGTTTAAACTTGAAAAACTTAATGAGTTTTTTGTGGGGCAAAAGTACTCATTACCCCCCTGAACTTGAAGCTTTTTATACGGTGTATACCTAAACTAAATTTCGTTTTAATTATCCCCGAACTTGTTTATTCCTCCGTCGCGTACACCTTTTTCGTCCACCAACTCCTGTTGTGACTACACGCGCGCGACAGCTCTCTAAATTGGTGATGTGGATTTCCACCTGGATAAATAACAGCCACCTGGATAAATTAATATTGCAAAAAATAAATTTCTTAAATTTAAAATTCATTGTTTAAAATTTATTTTTGAATAAGGGCTGATTTCGCGGAACTCCTTCTGGATTTGGGTTTTCTAGACGTGAAGTTGGTCGATTAAATTTCAAATTTGTCTGAAATTCTTACCAAGTAAGTGTTAATCTTTGTTTCCTTTACTTTTCATTTACATTTTG
>JAJOOR010033522.1:0-12870 GCA_036250505.1 Solanum acaule | reverse complement strand
CAAAAACTCTCACCAAGACCAAACGAACGACCAGGTGACCGAACTGTCAGTCCCAGCAAGTCATAAATGACTTGGGGTCGCTATAGGAACGCTCTAAATGACACATAGAAGGCAAGACACAGAAATGACCATGAGGGTCATTACACAAACTCATTTTAATTTCCGAGAAAAGTTTTGGTTGTGTTTGTTGAAGCCTTGTTGTTGTGGTTGTTGAAGTTCTTGTTGATTTGGGACATATTTCCGGTTGTGTTTCCGAGTTGAATCTATTGTATATTAAGGGTATTTATGATTCTACGTGTTTGGGGCTGGAACCTTTGAGGTTAAGGTGGTTTAGAGTTGGAAAAAAGAAGGAGAAGAGTCGAATTTTCGAGGAAAAAGGTTGGGGCGTCGCGCCAGCCAGCGCGCCCCAAAAGGGACTCTGAAGTCCAACCCTTGGGGCGGCGCGCCCAGCAGGCCCCTCTGAGGTCTGTAGGCTGGCGCCCCGTGCCTCTCAGAGCGCCAAGGACGCCAAGTCTTCCCCATTCTTTCCCCACTTTTTCATACATGTTACTTGGTAATGTACTTATATTTTATAGTGGTTTTCAACACTCTAAGGTACATCTAAACATCCTGAACTCATCCATAAACATGAGATTATTACCCTTGAATTCATAATCCATTTCGAGGAAAGTTCGGATCAAAGTCAAGTGAAGTTAGAGTCAAGTCTAGAAGTTAAGAAGCAAGTCAAAGCAAGTCTTTAAAGTTGTTCAAAAGTCTTTATTGAATGTTTTAACTTCATTTTAAGGCTCAAATTTCAAGTTAAGTAAAAAGTATAGAGTTTCAAGTTAAGCCAAGAGTATAAGGTTGAGTTCATTTCTCAAAAGTTATTAGGGAACTATGTATTCCCGAAGAAGTTTTAAAGAAATGTTTTCACATTTAAACAAGATTGGGAACTGAGATTTCTAAAGAGCCTTCGGGCTAGTTTTCAAGAAAAGAGTAATCGCTTTCTAAATGAAGCAAGAAAGGAAACTGAGATTTCCAAGATAGCCTTTGAGCTAAGTTTTTGAATAATTATCTCAAATCAGCAGGAAGACATATGTTTTAAAAATATAAGAGCCAGTACCTTTTTGGGAGTAGTATCGAGCACCGAATTGGGGGAGCATTCAAAGAACCCACAGCCCCCATAGAACCATGTAGCCATCATGGGTAGAAGAGGTTTATACGTTTTAGATGAATCCTTTTCAAATTAGACTAGTGGATCCATTAGGCAGTTCAGGTCATATACCTTTGGCCGGGTACAGGATGCTCTAGCAGCGTGAGGTTGATCGTTGTATCATCACTATAGCTCTTATGTGATGGTTGTCGGTTAGAGAAACTCCCACAATAATTATTGTATTTTTATATACATCAGTTCATTTGTATTTCTACATACATCTCAGGCTTATTGTATCTTTGTATACACACAGAGTTTATAGCAGGTTTTAAACAACTTTTCTTTATATTGCACTTGTTTTAAATTGCCTTATATTGAAATGAGTCAGTCAGGTTGAGATGAGTTGAGCCAGGTAAGTTATTCAGTTTCTTCCAGATTTCCTCCTAGCTTATGTTACTTAGCTTTCCATCTCGCATACTCGTATATTCAATGTACTGATGCCAGTTGGCCTGTATCTTATGACGATGTAAACACAGGTACCCATGATCAGCATCCAGCACGCCGTTGATCCAGTTGAGCACTAGAGTCAGTGGTGAGCCTCTTTGCATTCCGAAGGACTCTGTTATTTTGTGTTCATAGTTTTGCTTTATTAGGATGTTGTAGGGTCTGTCCCAACATCCATCTCAGTGTTATAGAGGCTTCATAGACAGTCAGTTAGTTAGTTCTGAGTCTATCATTGGTGTATATATGTATAAATATTCTATTTTAAGGCACGAGTTGCCTTTTGGCTAGTTTTTATCAGTTGGGTTGTTTTATAACCTTTCATTGCATTGAGTTATTCTGTTGAGTTAGGTTTCCGCTGAGTTAAGAAAGTCAGGCCAAGGGTTCGCTTGGGGCCAGCAATGGTCTCCGAGTGCCGGTCCCGCCCAGGGTGTAAACTCGGGGCGTGACAAGTTTACTTTCCTAAATGTTTTTAGTTGGATTATGTAGGATTTGACCTTTGGTCTTTTGCTTATTTGTTTTTTGATTTAATTAATTTTCTTCTTTTGCACGTATAAAGAGTAAGATTAGTTGAATGTGGGGCTTGATTTGAGAAATATAAGGAAAGAAAATCAATTATATTAGGATAAATGTTATGAAACTATATAAAACAATGAGAAGAAGAAATTAGGGAGAAGAGAGAAGAGTTCTTATTTCTCTTGAATGATATTTAGGGATCCACATATTTGATTTACAATGAAAGAAAACCCTTTATTTATAGGGGAAACCTAACTTGGTCCCAAGTAGGATTCCTAACCATATCCTAAAAGGACTCCACATAATTAGACATTCACTATAATACAAATATGTTTATAACACTCCCCTTGAATATCGATAGATTATGTGCCTCGTTAAAATCTTACTAGATAAAACCCAGTGGGAAAAAAATCTAGTGAAGGAAAAAGAGTACGCATATCTAATGATACGCATTATGGATGCCTCATTAAAAACCTCACAAGGAAAATCCAATGGGACAAAACCTTGTGAGGGAAAAAGAGTACATCACGTATTAACTCCCCTTAATGAGAACAACAATCCAGAGACTTGAATCTTCATTTTTCAAGCTTGTGCACCACCTTCTTGAAAGTTGTAGTTGGTAGAGACTTGATGCATAAATCAACGATAGTATTACTTGAACAAACCTGTTGCATGTTGATATCACCATTCTTGGGAGCTCATGAGTGTAGAAAAGTTTTGACGAAATATGCTTCCTTCTATCTCCTTTTATGAATCATGCCTTTAATGTCAAAGATTTCTGCAAGTTCCTTACTTCAACTTCTTTAAGAAAATAATCTATTGCCTTTTGAAAACTCTTCAAGAGTTTCAATTCAAGTCATCAACGTGCATAACAATACAAAAGATTCTTGATTGTTTTAATCTATATATGAGGATTATAAGCAAGTTTTTCAAAAACTTGTATATGCTTTAGATTTCGAACCCATCAGATATTTTCATATCAATTTTGTCAAGTGACAATATTCAATATTAAATGTATGACATCTTCTAGTGCCTAGATTGCAAGTCAAATAAGCTTTACACTTACCAAGATGCATCATTCCACTTTTCACTTGATAATTATTTCTACACCAACATGTTTTAATAGACGTAGAATTCATATCCTCATAATCTTTTACAATATTGCGCTATGTTGTATCAAAGATATCGTCGACGAACTATCACTTTGTATTGGCTCACAATACGACATAACTTATTGAGATCTCATGACTTCATTATATTCAGGTAGCTACCCCTCTCTTGAGGTTTCATGAAGTGTTATGTTGTAAACTCTTCAAGAGCACATTGCCTCCTTAGTATGATCATTTTGATTCTTTGATCCTCCCCTTTTTTCAAGGATTATTTTATTTAGAATTGATTACTCTATCATGCTTCATGCATGTCGTAGACTCTATCCTTGAGGGACATTCAATATGAGTATTTACAACTCTTTCTGTTGCTTCTAATCTCCCCCTTATGTTAGACAAACTAACATATATCTCAATCTTTTGGAGAATCTATCTTTGTGCATCATTGTATATTCATTGATTATATATTACATATTAAAATAATCAGATGAAAAATATTTGGTCCTGACCAAAAATCAATTGAAAGAAAATTTGATCATAATTTATTGGTCTGATGCATACAATTACTTTTGTATGCGGTATCACATGAAGCTATATTTTCATAAGCAATAATTTCGCTATCTGAGACATTTAATGTCACATCATCTTGAATATTTATCAATATTATCAAGATGAATTATCTTGAGTTCATATTATGAAAGTTGTTGTGCTCTTAACTCTATTATCTTGCACAAACAATTATGCGAATGTCAATCTATAAGTTGACAACAAACACACATGTGATTATTATAGATGCATCGCTTTATCATATCACATGATAGGTGAATGGGCTTATATTCACCTTTTATACTTTCAAAATTTAGAGATTTAGTCTAAACATTAGTTGATCCAATCAACTTGTCATGAGAACAACAACAAAAAGAATTCTTGAAGAATCTTCTAGTTCTTCAATGTATGTCTATTACTTAGTATGGACATATTTGGGATGACCAAATTATTCATGCCAACTAATAAAATTATTAGTACTTGTAAACTCCAAGTTTACTATGCCATGTGCCTTTTGCTTTAGTAAATTTCTGATTTATTTATTTGAGAAAATTTCAATTTTATTACTCTGAGAGTAATTTGTAAATTTATTTTTTCTTAGTTATTCTACCCCTTCTAAGGGTGAGTCGTGATCCCATCACGATAAAATGTGTATCCGTATTGATAAGCTTTATTTTACACTATCACATTCACTTTAGTATTGAGTATATTC
Organism: Solanum acaule; assembly: GCA_036250505.1. Lineage (NCBI taxonomy): Eukaryota > Viridiplantae > Streptophyta > Magnoliopsida > Solanales > Solanaceae > Solanum > Solanum acaule. Next base: position 8,357 of record JAJOOR010033522.1, on the reverse strand, counting down.
AATCTCAATCGATAAACATTAATCATTAAATATTTGGAATGAAAACTCTACATTATTATCAAGGCGAATGGACTTAATCTGATTATCAGATAACTGTGTCACTAATCATATTATTTGTGCCAGTAATTTTGCAAACCCCAAGTTGCGAGATGACAATAGGCACATATGAGACCATATAGAAGGATCATCTATTAGGGCCATGAAGTATCTAAACAATCCACTAGGTGAGTGAATAGGTCCACAAATATCCCTATGTATACGTTCCAAGAACACATGAGATTCAATCTCAACTTTCATTGATGATGTCCTCACAATCAACTTACTTGATAACAAACAATATAAGAAAATTCACCATTTAAAAGAATCTTTAGGTCTTTGATGGATGTCCCTTTGAATTTTCTATAATTCGTCTCATCATTATAGACCCATGATGTCCCAGACGATCATGTCAAAGTACTAAAGTATTGAAATTAGCAAACTTATTTACCATAAAATGTGCCTCTATTGCACTAATTATTATCCAATACAAATCAGAAGATAAAGTAGAGAATTTTTCAATGAAACATGTCTCCCTAGAAACATTCTTGTTGATACCACGTCCACTATCAAGGGTCGGGACTTTTTCCACGCCTAGCATGGTGGGCAATGAGCATACACCTCATTCACTTCATAGAATGGATCTGTATGTATTAAACATTTCAAAAGTTGTCATTCTTTATGAATGGAACACAATCATCTGAGCATATCATGTTATGATAGCTTTGGCACCTCATATCATGTTTATGTGCATTATTCAATCACTTGTCTTCTTTCAGATATATTATGCACTACTACCACATTCACTTTTAGGGAATGAAGTGGTTCCAATTGAATAGGTTTCATGACTAATTTTCATCAAAAACATATTATTTTTCTTTAGTCATCATTATATCATCAATACAGTGCATTGTGACTCAAACTCAACGTCTTATCCATATAAAGAGATTTTAGGCCATAAATCGTGAGACTTGAACTCAACATTTTAAACATATCATGGTGTATCAAGACTTGAACTTGATGTCTTACCCCCTATTGGTGCGATTAGAGATGAATCCATCGCCTTACCCTTTTTTGTGATTGAACATGAGTCCATCGTCTTACTCTTTTAGTTTATGGGATAGATCGATTAGAATTGAACCCAAAAGTTTATCATGATAGTGCATCAAGGCTCTAATTGTGCAAAACTGAGATTGTTGATTTATTATAATCAACATTAGTATTTACTAGTTAAAGCTAAATAGAACACATACCTTCTATTCAAATACCTGTAAATAATTGGTGATTTGCCGTTAATAGCTTAACCAATTAGCTAAATATCTCATGATATCACCACAATTCCACAACTACAGATAAAGAATACCGTTAAATATTCATAAAACAATATTTAAGCTAGATAAATCAAGTAAGAATAACAAAAGGATTATTAGACTCAATAATATCCAAACATAGGAGCAGTAATCTTAATGATTGATATGCCCTTCTCTTTTCCTTGAGAAGGTTTAGTTCATGTGCACGTCTTTCTCCTTTCTTTAGATGGTAGAGTCTCGTGTTGATAACGTGTTATGAAACTATATAAAACAATAAGAAGAAGAAATTAGGGAGAAGAGAGAAGAGTTCTTATTTCTCTTGAATGATATTTAGGGATCCATAGATCTGATTTACAATGAAGGAAAACCCTTTATTTATAGGGCAAACCTAACTTGGTCCCCAAGTAGGATTCCTAACCATATCCTAAAAGGACTCCACATAATTAGACATTCACTATAATACAAATATGTTTATAACAATACATTTTATTTCCTAAAATATTGACATTTTCAATAATTATTTTAAAGTGTAAATGTTTTTAATAATTATGTTAGGGAGTTTGACTAATTTGCTAATTTAATTTAACTTTTCACATGACATGCTTAACAGTTAAAATCGTAAAATTAAAAAATATTTTAATACATTTAACATAACTTTGATTGGAAACCATAAAAACTCCTTCCTCTATATGTTTCTCAGTTTCCATTTCTCTGAACACAAAAGCATCAAATTAAGCAATCTTCTCAATAACCCAAGCAAGGTCAGATTTCTAAATTGTTTTATTTTTTATCATACATTTTACTCTATTTTCTTCACATCATTATTCATTACTATTCTTTAATCAATTTTTTCGTTGTTATTTTTAACTTTTATTTTATTTTATCTGCTTCTCTACTTATTTACTAGGGATTTTGTTCCATTCAGAAGTTAAATTTTAGAGTTGTTAAACTAAATTAGAAATTACAAATAATATATATATATATATATATATACTGGTTATATAATATTTATATATTAATTCATTTCATCTTCTTCATTGATCTGTTTTTTTTTTCAATCTCAACCAACTCAAAACTCCTATTAAACAGTTTTAAATTTTAGATATGAGTTCCTCTCAATATTTCAAGTCTTTTCATATATTATTCATTCAAAATGATTAACACATTTACAGTAGGTTAAATTATAAAATTTGAGCTTCGAAGCTTTATCAATGACGGATTATTCCATTTTTCTTTGTCAATACTAAGAAAGAATATTAAGGTTAAACTTGCATATTTAAGTCTGGGATCCGATCTGCCACTATAAGGGAAAGGGATTTAAACAAAACTTGATGAACTTAAGGTGTATAAAAGATTATTGAGTAGCGAATTTTGACTCAGGGGGACCTAGAATTAACTGAAAGAAAATACCCTTTATATGTTACATTACTTTGATATGTTTGGGTTTGGTTTTTTCCTTCTTCTCTAAATTATGAAATGATGTTGTTTTCATTTCTTTTATGAAAGGTAACAAAGCCATGGAGGTTGTTGGCACTTGTGGAAAAGGCACTCTTTCTTCTGGAAAGACTTCAAACAAACCAAGTATTACATCAATTTATGATGATGTAGTTGTCGGCTTTGAGAAACATGCAGAAATTATAATGAATAAATTGATCCGAGGAACTAAGGAGCGGGATGTTATCACCGTCTATGGGATGCCCGGATTAGGTAAAACAACTTTGGCAAAAAAGGTATACAACAATCCCTCTATTGTTAATTACTTTGATGTTAAAGCATGGTGTACTGTGTCGCAAGCATATAATAGGCGGACGTTATTGGTTGAGATTTTCAAACAAGCTACAAATAATAAGATCATAATCGAAGAGGACGATGATGTAGCTGACATGTTGCGCAAGGTTCTAATAGGCAAGAGATACCTCATCGTGTTAGATGACATTTGGGATGTCAAGGCATGGGAAGATTTGGGAATATGTTTCCCTCAAGGTGAATGTGGAAGCAGAGCAATGGTCACAACACGAATTGAACAGGTGATTAAGCATCTTCAGCACCACAGTGATCCATATTCTCTTAGCTTTCTAACGTCCGAAGAGAGTTGGGAATTATTGGAGAAGAAGGTATTTCGAGGAGAGAGTTGTCCCCCGGATCTACTGGAAGCAGGGTTACAAGTTTCCCTACACTGTAAGGGATTGCCTCTTGTGGTTGTCTTGATTGCTGGAATTATAGCAAAAACGGAAAGGGAGGCGTCCTTGTGGCTCGAGGTTGCAAATGACTTAAGTTCCCTTGCTTTAGGAGAGCAGAGTATGAAGGTGATACAATCAAGTTATGACCATTTAGAAGATCACTTAAAGCCTTGCCTTCTTTACATGGGATTGTTTCCAGAAGACCATAAGATCCCAGTGGACCATCTGCTGAAGTTGTGGATGGCTGAAGAGTTTGTATTGAATGCCGGAACAGAGAACATGGAGGAAGCATGTCGAGTCTGCATGACTGATTTGCTTAACAGAAGCCTAATAATGGTCTCCGGAATGAGATTTTATCGTGATGTACAATACTGCTCACTTCATGATGTAGTGCGTGAGTTCTGCTTGAGAAAACTCACAGAAGACAAGTATATGCAGCTCGCAGTGCCATTCAATCCGTATCAACATTTGCATTCCACGGAATCACGATTGTGCATTTATATTCATGATGATCTTGTTAAACAATTAGATCATTCCAACTACCAGCTGGATAAGATTCCAATGCTCGATTTCAAGGAAACAAATTCTTTGGAGTTCATTGCTCATCCAAAACTCAATACGTGGAATAACCAATATTCAAATCCTTTCGATTTACTTGTTAAATTAAGATTTGTTCGGGCATTGGATTTGATGGATGTGGAATTGCCAGATTCATGGGCTACTGCAATTCAATCGCTAACTGAGTTAAGATACCTTGCACTTTGTGTCAAACAATTTGAATTGAAGTGGATATCACACCTACACAATCTCCAAACTCTTCAGGTCAAGTCAAGTGAGAAGTTACGCCTAAGGGCTGCTACTTTATCAGAAATGACGAGCCTAAGGCATGTGAAAATAGACTGTTTTTTCATGGTATGGGAAAACAATGAGCAAGAAAGTTCTTCAACCACTATGCTAGAGAACATGAAGAGTTTTGGCACTTGCGATATACTCTTGGATAATATGAATGCAAGGTTCTGGTGGAGGTTTCCGAATCTTGAAGATGTACCTGAGTTTCCTTTGTTTCCCATAGCGGAAGTTCATACTCGCATTCACTCTCTTTCTCTGGAGTTTTCTTTAATGAAATTATTCAATTCAGCTGGATGGGAGAGGTATTTTGTGTTCCCTTCAAATCTTAGGCATTTGGACCTTGCCGGCTGTTTCTTGACGGAAGAAATGGTTTTAAACATTGCAAGATTGAAGAAGCTTGAGAGTCTTCAGAGGAATTTGCTGGGATGTGACAAATGTGGAATTTGCTGCACTCAAATACTTGGGATTATTCTTTATGCAGATAGAAGAATGGAAAGCTTCAGAGGAATCCTTTCCTGTGCTTGAGAAGCTAGTTATAAGTGGATGTTCCAATTTCAAGGAGATTCCCCCAAGCTTTGCGGATATACCAACACTAAGACGTATTGAACTGACTAACTGCATCGACTCTCTAGGGGTTTCAGCTATGAATATCAGAAGAGAAATTGAAGAAAACACAGGATGTGACAGTCTCCAAGTTATAGAAAAGTAAATAAATGTATTTAAAAAGCACTTCATTGCTGCTCTATTTCCACTTCTTAATTCTACTTCTGTATTGTCGCATTATTATCTGTATTTTAGGCATAATATATAAACATACCATTTAACTTGATCTGAGCTGACATCTTTGTCCTTTGACTTTGAATGTGCACAAGTAAACACTTAAACTTGTATAAAATTGAACAAGTAGACACACTTTTTATGTGACATAATATATGTAGGACACAATATAGGACACAAATTGTCACATAGCACGTGTGTATCTACTTGTTCAACTATATTCAAATTTAAATGTCTGGTTATGCACACCCAAAATTGAAAGACATAGATACCAATTAAGGCCAAGTTAAATGACACTTTTCTGTTTTATGCCTTTTTTTTATTAGGGAACTTTTAAACTTAGAAGCTGAGGTTGCAATTCAACTTCCTATACTGCTAGCCACTTCAGTATAAGTCATTAAAATTAAAATACTCTATTATCTTACATACAAGATTACGTAGTAACGAACATTAATAATGTAAAGGAAAATGAGAATTATAACATCTTATCATTTATCCTTCAATCAATCATCTTTAATTTCATTTTATCTTTTTGCTTTCAGGAAGTCTTACTATTTGATATTTTTGGGGAATCACATGAACATCAACCTGAGATATTAAATTTTCTAATAAATAAATAATCGTTGGTACTGAAGGGATAAATAAATTTAAAAGGCTGAAAAAAAGTGAACAAATATTATAATTCTAACGTGTAGAAAGTTCAGTCCTATCTTTTGCTTTACATATATCATTTTAAAGTTTCTCATTTAAATGTATCATAAGTAATTACTTTATTAAAATGGATAACTTAAGGGAGAATGTATCATATTGGACAACAATTCAACTTACTATATATACTTGAAAGGGAAAAATATTACACAAAACTATTTAGTTTGTTTGGGTGTTTTATAAAAATCAACATACCAGAGTGACGTAGTTCAATTTAAAACTACACTTCTATTCCAATCACAGTGTCGAGAAACACATTTATTACTTCAAGAAAAGAATTTATAACTTGCAGTAAACTTGAAAATTTGTCCATACTTCATATTGAATATGAGCAATTAATTTATTGTGTAGTTATCTATGACTTTGGGATTAAAAGAAGCTCCAGTCTAGTCATATTCCTCTATATGTCATCCGGCACATCCTTGAACCCATGTCAAAAGTTTGTTAATTCTTGTCTTCTTTGCCTGGTTCACTTCACACATCAAGGTGCGATAAAGTTTTTAAGGTCTTTATGTCCTTACAATAGCATACCAAATTTGAATTTTGTCTTCAAGAGATTGTAGTATAGATCTTTAAAGAATTTTTTTATTGTACCTTCAACAATTTCAGTAGAGAAAATTTGCGTGAATACTCAATTAACATGTGTTATTTATTATGTACTAACAATAACTTTGCAGAAACATATACAAAGTGTAAAACATGTACTCAAAAACAACAATTAATGACATAGTGTAAATTAATGACTGTAAATGAACATACCAAGATATGTAACAATAGAATAAATAGAATGAAAATTAAAAATTGAGCCCACTGAATGCACAATATCCCCTTAAGAAATTATTCCCCTATAGTACTTAAAGTTTAAAGGAATAGATCTTCTAAGATAGAACGGTTCTATTCCCCAATGTATTGATACAAAAACAATGGTGTCAGTGAACCACTCAACAAGAGCAAACTACATGAATATTTAATTGTGCAGAGGAAGAAGAAGAAGTTCAGAATTTTCTTTATTTTAAAATAAGAGGGAATCCCTCTATTTATAGACAACAAAGGGGAGTGTGAACAAATGTTTATTGTGCCTTATCGGAAAGGGCACAACTCTTTGGAAAAGTTACAACTCTTCGGAAAGGTCACAACCTTTCATAAAAGTCACATTTTTTCATTAAAGCCGCAACTCTTTATAAAAGTTAAACTTTTCATAAAAGTCACAATTTTTCATGAAAGGGGAAGGCTAGTTTTGGAAATAAATAAATAAAAAAGGAATCATGGTTTGTGGTAGTGCCACATAGGCGGGCCTAGGCTTCTCTTTATATATATATATATATATATATATATATATATACACACACACGATCTTTTAATTTTGACCAATTTGGATTTAGGATTAAAGCTTACACCTTGTTTGGATGGTTGTTACTCATCATATTCTTAGTTTAAATACAATGTTTGTTTTGATTGTGACATTACTTAAATTCTATTGTATTGTATTCATATCGTTTAAATCCATCAAAAAGATCCATTTTGAATAACGATCGTACTTTGCAATTTCTTGTAGGTTTGTAATTGAAATTATGGATATGTGACATTATGTAACAACAAAGAATGTTACAATCTATTCAAATGATGTATTCATTTAGACAATATAGTACGATACTATACGATACATGAAACAATACCTACCAACCGTCCGAACAAAGTGTTAGTTGTTGTTATTGATCTCACGCTTACAACAAATCTAGTGTTTGCAAGGATTCCTCTTCTTCTAGTTGAGAATATTGTATATCATGGTAGAATAAATGGTACAAAATATTTTCAATCTAGTAAAACTTGTGAATAATTGAACAACACAAAGCAAGTTTGTCATTCGAAAACTTGTGAAATATTTATACAAATTATGTCTGCCCAACCATAACTTGTGATCAAGGTAAATTTTCCAATCCAACAGAACTTTGTGAACCATTTGGAAAACTCAAAAGCAAATTTGACTCAATTTATGTTTAGCATTTGGAAAAAATATTCTTAATGTATACGAAATAGAATAACTTTTTCCTTAATAGGCGAAGGAACCCTAAACCCAAAAACTCTCTTCTCTCTCTTTCTTTCAAGCGATATATGGCGTGAATAGCAGCCATGGCTGCTTCGCCCTCTCCCCAACCAATGGATGTGGGACAGACAAACGTCAACCCTAATACATGTCGTACATATGCTTCGGCAATCAGCGGGAACCAACAATCTAGTGAGAAATCTCTCAAACCAGTCATTCTTTTACATGGAGAACCCACAGTGGTGTTTGACTCCAAAGACATAGAAACGTTTATCATGGAAGAGAATTTAAAATATGCTCTCATTGCCAAATTCTCACATGGAAGGCCTGAACTTCCAGATTTACGGAAAATATTGCCTCAACAATTAGGATTTAAGGGTGAATGTAACATTGGGTTATTAGAAAGTCGGCATGTGCTCCTGCGGTTCACTTTAAAGGAAGATTATATTGCAA
>JAJOOR010033521.1:0-11573 GCA_036250505.1 Solanum acaule | reverse complement strand
AATTAGATTTTATTAAAAGATTATACACGACTTTAAAATTTCTTCATTCGATTAACTTTAATTTAATTTATTTTATATAATATTTTTTGTAAATCACTTTCAAATTTAATAATAATTCATCGTTAATACATGGAAAGAGACTTGTGCAGAAATAAAATGAGAATTATAAATAAGAAGAATAAAAGACAAAAGTATCTAAAATATGTCTAATAAATTTAAACAAAGATAAATTGAGAAAAAGAAATAGCATAGAGAGAAAAATAATGATAACAAAAATAATAAGAGAAATATTTTTAAATGTCAATATTTTAACATTTAATTGGACCCAATAGCAACACTTTCAATATTTAGTAAAAATGTCATAAATTTAGTTTGTTATGTATCTTATTTATGTTTTTATTATTTATTTTAATTTAAAGAATACAATATTTATATAACAGATTGGAGAAATTTAGGGGAGAGAAATATTTTAAAAAGGAACAAACGCTTAAAAGTCTCATCAGTTACAAATAACAAAAATAATTGACTGAATTTTCTCATTATCGATGTTGAAGTCTCAGTTGAAAAAATTCCGTCGACAATCAAGTTTTGGGAAAGAAACTTGATAAAATTGGCGGAATATACATTAGATCAGGTATTGGTTAATTGCTTCATCCTAATCTGTATGTAATTGATTATAATTTGATATGAGTCTTTTTAGATAATTTTAAATCGTATATATTTTCGTTTTAAATTGTATGTATTATGAACAAGGTATTGAATCATTAGTTTTGCTAGATTTGTTGAATTTGTTTGCTTGTCGAATACGAAAATAATGATTGATTGTAAAAAGACAGACTTTTTTTTTATTTGTTTTTTGTTGTAACTTTTGTGAAAAAAAGTGTATCTCTAACGGAATGCAAATTTGAGGAGGTACAATTTTCGACAACAATTTGTATTGTATGTTTGTTTTATTTATTTTTAAATAATTTGTATCCCTAATCGAAAATTATATGATACAAGTAATGAAAATATATAAGTGGTTGATCTGAATATAAGTTCTATATGTGTGTAGGATACGTAATATGTTGGCAGATAAGAACATAAATGTAAATAAATCGTATTTTAGCTTAGCTAGGTCCAAATACAAAATATGTTGGAGGTGTCAATTGGAAATACAATTTTGTTGTGCTATAATCTTGTTATTGTTTGTAGCATATATTTGAAAATGGAAAATACAGTTTAGTTCAAAACATGGTACAAGTACTATTGTAAATACATAAATTTGTAATTTGGATACAAACACTGGTAACATCTCTAATTATGTATCTAGTAATGACTCTGGTATGTTTTTTTTGTTTGGTTGAATACAAAGCATATATGGGGAGAAGAACAAGAATTCTTGTAGTACTTGTGGGCACAAGGGGCATAATTGGTGGTCATGTAGGAATGGACCACGAACTGAATAGTTAGATATGTTTGATTTTTTTTTAAAAGTAATTTGAAAGTGTTTGTAAATATCGTTTGTCCTCAGTTTTATGTAATTGATGTTTTGATCATCTTTAATGAATATTATATTTCAAAATGTATTCGTATGCCATTTTATATTTGTATCCTATTCTATATTCATTGTAATATATTACTAAAATGTTCAAATTCAGTATAAGTAAAATGGATACAAAAACTAAACTAAAATAAGATAAAGTAGTTCTTATACCAAAATGAAAATACAAAAAAAACTGATATAGATTGAATGAATTAACAAATACAAAAAACAATTTGGTATTCATATGCCATTTTGTATCTGTATTTGAAAGATCACTAAATATTTCGACCTATCACATTGTATATGAATAATCGTGACAACACACATTGTATATGTATTTGAAAGATCACTAAATAATCCAACCTATGTTACTGTATTTTAATGCATAACCATTTGTATTCAATTCACTATGGAGAGATAAGAGATATGCCATAATGAATACCAACACATGAAAATAAATTAAATTATAAAGCACACAACACAACTACAACTAATATGCCGTAATGAATACAGAACAATCAAGAAACAGGTAATGAATACAATTTGATATAGCATCACTATTTGTTATAAAAGAATTCAAATGTTAATATGTATCATTGCTTTCCTAGATACAACCCTCTTAAAAGGATGATTCCAAATACAAGATACAACATATGCAATCAACGAAAAACAAAAGTTAATGTATAATATATATATATATATCAAACCTTTTTAATGATAAATCAAAACTTCATACAATCAAAATGATAAGTATGCAGAATAAACTGCTACATAAAAGTAGATCAAAATGATAAGTATGCAGAATAAACTGCTACATAAAAGTTAATGTATAATAGACGAAGTAGTTTAGAATAAAGCAAGATTAACCATCTACTATAAATACACGACTATTATATTTCAATTATTTCACAACCATCACGAACTATGTGAGGCATATTGGGGTGCCTCACTATCACTAATGGCTCCGGGGTCAAGCTTCTGTTGGCCATAGTTCCAAAGAAGTGCAACATATCTTGACCTTAAAAACATTACATCGAAGTTACCGGCTGAATTCCTTGTCCATAAGACAATCATTCGGCATAAGAAAGCATATAAATACCGCAATCCCTATGTATATTAAGAGAATAGAAAAATTCTAACTTAACTTGGCAAGCATATAAATATAAAAATTCTGCCATAATATAACTTAGAAACTACATCACATAAATACAAATTTATACCTTAATGTAACTTATAAATCAAACCAAACATATACAATAATTACAATGATCTAATGAATACACCAACTACGCCATAGTGAAAACAAAACAATGAAATACTACTGAATGAATACAATGAATACAGTTAATATGTATCTTTACTTAAACTTAGAAAACAATCAAATAGCATTAATATTTGTTAAAAATCAAAACAAATGTATAAAGATTGTTGTATCTTTACTTTACTGGATATGAACAAGACTCTCACAATGTCAATAACTAGAAAATGATACATAAAGCATAATGAATACAACCACATGTAAAACAACACAACTAAAACAAATATGTCGTAATGAATACAAAACAAACAAATAATAAGGAATGAATACAATCTGGTATAGCATCACAACAAAATTACAACAAATATACCACAATGAACAAAAAACCATCGAATAAAAATTTATTGATAAAATTTGAAATAGCATCTTCATGTAAATTATAAATATATCCTTGATTTACTAAATATCTACCAATGTAGAAAACAAGAAAGCGATGGTTCCGAATATGTGGTACATTATCAGAACTAACAAAAATATCCCCAGAATACAAAAATTCATCAAATTTGGAAATACGAAATCAGAATTTGGCCGAAAAAGAAGCAAGGCTATGGATACCATGACCAATCACCATCGATAAAGAAGAATCTTTCTAAAATACATACTAACAAACTCACAATAAATTTCCATAGACATTTCCAAATCTATTCAATATCAGTACATATACTAGATGGATTTTGAATACAAAAAAAAAAAGATCAAATCGCAGTCTAACATAAAATTATTGAAAAAATTGGTTCTTTAACACCTTCAACTGAACATGCAAATTACAGAACATGCAAATATACATAAATACCTCTTTGCCAACTATTTGGTCTTCATCGTTATGAATTTGAGGAAGGTTTTGCACACCAATTGGGTCATATAAGTGTTCCGGTCGTCTCTTCTCCATCAATTTAGCAACGGATCCTACATTATCCGTTATTTCTTGAATAATACATAGATTAAAGGATGGAAAATCACTAGAAATTTGATGATTTAGTCGGATACCTCTAGTAAGTCTCTTAAATTAAGCCATTGGAGAGTGTTTTTGAGGTTATCAAATCCTAATCGAGCTTTTAACTACAAACAACAATTCAGAAAGATTTAAACAACAATAAAATCAGAAAACAAAAATAAAAATAGGATAAAAATGAATACCTTAATCAATAGGATTGTTGAGAATCTGAAACCAAAAATGGGGGAAGAGCGATATGCGGAATCTGAATAATAGGGGAGAATTGAAGAGATAAATCTTAGAGAGAGAAAATAAATTATTATTTTTTAAATATGAGAAAGAGTTAATTGAGAGGCGTGTAATCAATGTGAGGAAAATTAGGATACACTATTTTTTTTAAATAATGACATTTTTGACATTTTTACTAATATTTTTAAAGTATGGAGGTTTTTACTAAATATGTTAGTTTTTTTTACTAGTTTGCTAATTTTCCCAAATAATAAAGCTTTACATTGAACCAAAAACAATGAGACATTTCATTGAGTTGGGATTTGAGCCCGAAACCAGAGCCCATTCAGCCTTCCAAAAATAATGAAATGGAGTTGGATTTGAGCCTAAAGCAAGAGCCCATTCAACCTTTCAAAGAAAGAAAAACAAATGGGAAAATGTTGCAAGTGGGAATCGAACCCAGACCCTCTCAATTAGAGTTGAACCCCTTAGCCGCTGAGCCATGCTTCTCTTTATACTTGAGGGAGTTCATTTTAATATATGTACTCATAAAATCAGAAAAAGGCCTTATATATATACAGTGTAATTTTCGACGAGGGGGTTCGGGTGAACACCCCTGACCTCCACGTGGGTCCGCCCCTGCACTCAACAGGAGCAAAGTACACAAATATTTAATTGTGAAGAAAAAGAAGAGGTTTAGAATTTTCATTGTTTTAAAATGAGAGAAGATCCCTCTATTTATAGACAACAAAGGATAGTGTGAACAAATGGTTATTGTGCCTTATTGGAAATGTTACAACTATTGGAAAAGTTGCAACCCTTCGAAAAGGTCACATCCTTTCATAAAAGTCACTACTTTTCATCATAAAAGTCGCAACTCTTCATTAAAGTCGCAACTTTTCATAAAAGTCACAACTTTTCATAATAGTCGCAACTCTTCATTAAAGTCGCAAGTTTTCATAAATGTCACAACTTTTCATGAAAGGGGAATACTAGTTTTGAAAATAAATAAATTAAAAGGGAATTTTAATTTGTGATGGCTCTACGTAGGCGGGCCTAAGATTTTCTTTTATATATATATATATATATATATATTAATAAAGCATGGAATAAACTTTTAGTGATGTGGTACTCTCTAAAGAAAAAAAAAATTATATCGTTTCTCTTTCTCTTCTCCCTTTTTTTTTTGTCTTTCATCATTGTTTTTCAAATTTTTTGTCTTATAATTTGAAGATAATATTTTAAAAAAAACATATAACCATAATTATTGTTCAATTAGATGGACAATTAATACGTGCTAAAGTGAATAATTAGTACAAATCAAAATATCCATGTTTCTTTTAGTCGTTAAAAAACTTGTAATGATAAAAAACCCTGAACTTGGCACGAAAACTTACTTTAGTACTTAAACTACACGGGTGTTTATATACCCCCCTTAACATCTTTTAAATGATTTATTTCAACCCTCCCATTACCAGCCCAGTTGAAGCTGAGTGTTGTTGAGTCACACGCGTTTTCATTCGTCCACGTGTACATTAACAAAATTCCTAATTAATTGCTTAAATCTCCATAATAATTGTTTTAAAAAAAATATTGAGCCAAAAATTAAACCCATCAATGAATTTACTCCTCAATATACAAACTATAATTCAACTTTCAATTGCATTTTCAGTTTAGTTATACGATACCAACTTCCTCAAAAATTTAAAAAATTATTTGCATAAAAATGAAAAATTATTAATGAATTGGGCGAGTATACGATACCAACTTCCTCAAAAATTTAAAAAATTATTTGCATAAAAATGAAAAATTATTAATGAATTGGGCGAAATCTCCATAGCTAATCTTTTGCCAACAATATCTTCAATTTTTTTTTAATGGAAGTCAACTTCATTCTAATAACACTTTAAACTGATAGATCTAATAATCTTCTTTGATGTCAAAAATGGTGGGTGAATCAAACACCAAAAATTTTATAAAAAAAAAGAAAGAAATGATTAAAAATAGAAAAGAAAAAAAGAAGAAGAAATGTGGAAGAAGTTATATTTGGAAGTAAATGTTTACTTGAACTAAATGAAAAGAATAAAAAAGAGAAAAAGTTATGAGAAGAGAAGAAAAATGAAGAAGAAGATGCAGAAAAAGAACAAAAATGAAAAAAAAATGAAGAAGAAGATGCAGAAAAAGAAATATATAGAGAGAAAAGTTAATTCAAAATAAAATATTTAAAAATTAGTAAAATAAGTTATTAAGTATGTCATCCAATAAAAAGATGACATGTGTTAGTTTTTTGGTGTCTTTTCCTTTCTCATGCGCTTATGAAAAGTTGGTGATACAAATTTTGCCACGTCACTCTTTAAAGGGTAAATAAATTCAATTCAACTTAAATTAGGGGGTATATAAACACCCGTGTAGTTTAAGTACTAAAGTAAGTTTTCGTGCCAAGTTCAGCGGGGATTTTATGTCTTTTCCCTTTATTTATTGCGTATTTTGGTACACTATACATTATACATTCATTAGAACTTACAAAGTGATAAAGTGGGACACCAGTCACCTAGTTAATTACATAAGAATGAAGTGTCAAAAACACAGATAAACTATCTTTACTTTTTTGAGTTTCATATCTAAACTTTTGGAAGTGTGAGTTTCATATACCTAAACTATCACTCATTAGTTTGAGAAACACACATCAACTAATATGTGTTGGTATGTGTGCTACAGTCTCTAATTTATTTAAAAAAATCTTGCCACATGGTATTCAACATAGACAAAAAAAATTATCACGACAAAAAAATGGATGTGATAGCACTCCTCTAATATCACCACGAAAAGTCAGCCTAAAACCCAACAATATGAAAGAAATGCATAAATAAACTAATAATAATATAAGCGCTAAAAAATTAGTCATTCTAAAATACCCCAAAAATCTGGTTGTCATTGTACAAGCCCTAGTGTAATAATACAAAATTTGAAAGATAAATAGAAGTCTCAATGTCATTCTCTCTCGAATAGAACAAATCATAAGTAAGGAATAACAGGGCCCGTCGGGATGCCAAGCAGTTACCTCTCAAGTATCCACAAAAAACCTTAGATGTAGATAGAAGAAGAGCAATCACGTAGATTCGAGCTCAGACCTACAGAAGTGTGGAAGCAAGGAGTTAGTACCAAACAACACGGTACTCAGCAAACAACCCACTAAAACAAGGTAAAATAGCTAGAAAACGAGAACTCTTTTCATCCCAATTGAACCACCTCAACTACAATGTGCATAGAAATCAATTCAACCTAACAGTTTACAATACACAGTTCACAAGGCTTCATAGTCATAGTTCAACAGTTACGTTTTATCAAATCATAAGTGTCAACTCATCAATCACAATAGTCAAAATCATCAATCACAAGTATCAAGATCATCAATCACAAGTATCAAAGTTATCAATTAAAAGTTCAATTATCACAAATGTCAATCACACTCGCTGGCAATAACCTCAACATCAATAACACTCACCAACTGTGACCTCGACATCAATATCACTTGGCAGCAATGACCTCGGCGTCAATCACTCTAAATGACAATGACCTTGGCATTAATATCATTCACCGGCAATGACCTTAGCATCTATCACTCTCGTCGGTGATGACTTAAACATCAATAACACCGTCGGTAATGACTTCGGCATCAATCACACTCGCCAACAATAACCTTGACATCAATTACACTCACCGGCAATGACCTCGACATTAATAGAGTATATCTCCATATAGTGTTTTAGAATCAATGCAAATAGGCTTGTTCACACAATAGTGAAGATATAACAATCACAAGCAATTCACATCCACAACCATACTATCAAAGTATCACATTCATCACTGAATAAATATCAACACTCAAGGCAACTCACAATGCACATTACAATATTATCAAAACAATGTCTTTTTAGTTAACCCCGTCTCTATCATTAAGTTTATTCATTTTGAGCAAATTAACTCATGACCTCATTTCCATTACTCCCCAACACATAAGAGAAAGAGAGTACAAGATTCTACAAGTCTTAACAAGCCTTAGAAGTTCACTTACCTTAATTCAATCAAAAGTCAATCCAAGACTTGAGTTTTTCCTTCCGAACAATGTCCAAGTCACCACAATCTAGTCAAACACGTATTCATAATGAAATTTTGAAACTAACAACACTCATATCAAGTAATTTGAATAAATGGGTGTCACGATCCAGACCTCTGTGATTGGGACCCACACTAACCCTTCGGTGGGAGAACCATTACTACAACCCAACTAAATAATTTAACGAAAATTAAGCATTTAAAGATGCGGAAGCAGGTTTAAATGACTAATTAAAATACGGAGTTCTCATAATTTCCGAAGGTCTAACAAACAACTATTGCAGAAATTCAACCCCTAGAACTGAAAGTCATCATACCAAAACTCTATTTAACCAACAAGTCTAAGGAAAAAGGGGGTGCAACCCTAAAAACATAACATAACAGCCTGAATAGATAATCTGAGTTTGAAAATAATGGAGTAAGCAAAAGAAGGATCTATAGCAGCCTGAAAGAACTGGCTCACCCTCGAATCCGGTCGCGATCAATAATCTCTTAACTGAGGTCTGTCAATAGTCGCCTGAAGATGCCCTGTACTCAACAAAGAAAGAGCAAGTGCAGTATCAGTACATGAAACCACGATGTACTGGTAGGATCACGCGGCTACTCCCATAAGCACAATGTATACCAGCAATTGCAACACAGTAAGCACACAAAATGCATAATTCAGTTATCATTTTAGAAGCAACATACCATTTCCCAATTTCAATGACAGGTAAACATGAACATAATAATCACAAGTGGTCCTCTAATGGAACCCACACCCAAACTGTTAGTGTGTCGAAACGTGACACCCAATCCAATATACATGTGTCGGAACGTGACACCCGATTCAATATATGGGTCGGAACGTGACACCTGATCCAATATATGTGTCGGAATGTAACACCCGATCCAGTCAGCACAACCAAAATCATAATCACACCCATAATGAACAATGCTCATACTCATACAATCAAGTAATAGGTTTATGGCATGTAATTGTTCCCACATAATCATTTCATTAGATAGATTGCATTTTCCATTCACATAATGCTCATACTCATACAATCAACTAATAGGTTTATGGCATGTAATTGTTCCCACATAATCATTTCATTAGATAGATTGCATTTCCCATTCACATATATACATGCATACAATGAAGTAATTAACAAGCATACATCACACAACAGGAAATCAAACCCTCATCTACTTCAAAATCAAGCCTGAATACTCCTAAGACACTTGAGCCTTCCCTTTCTGAAGTCTTTCAGCTTAATCTTGGTCTATAAACAAGTAATTAACGCATGGATCAATAAACAAGGTCTAATATACCTAGATTATAACACACTTATCAATCCAAGACCAAACCCATGATCCTAATGTTCAACTAGGGCTTTTCCCACCATCAACTTCAGGCCAAAACCCTCCCCCAACGATTATTACCCAAGATTCTAAGTTCTAGTAATCGAAATACGGATTAAGGGAGTAATTAACCTACCTTTAGCGCTAGAAATCGTGGAAAACTGTCAAGAAGCCCTAGGTCGTCCCTTAGCTCTTAAGAATGAAGTTTTGTAGAAAATAATGAAATTGGGGTTTTTTCCCCGACTTAAGTCGCGACTGTCCCGCCGCAGTAGACCCCAACCTGCCATAGCGGGATTAATCCCTCCTCGGCGGCTTGCACGGAGACAAAAACTAATAATTTGAGTTTGAAGCTCTTATTTCACAACACACCTTCAAATTGGGATGTTCTAAAACTACCCTTTCACTCTAGGATCAGTTTCGGGAGTTCTACTCGCTCGAATTTGATTCCATAAAGCCATGCAGGCTCCTTAACGTCTTGGCTATCCACTCATGTAATTAAATTCCCCATTCATTACCAGATTTCTCTAGACCTCACTGACTCAGATTCCGTCCGAATGTGTCCTAGGCTAGAAATTTCCAAGTTACTACTCAGAAGCTTTCCTTCCCGAATTCCTTCCCCATTGGCTTTTCCATTACGACGGGAACATGTCATTACAATAGATACCAATTTACCCATCACTCATCTCCTAGTGACAACTAGGAGAAAAGGGCTAAAGCAAGAGTACAGTATTACTTGAGTCGTCGAATAACTACAGATACTTGTCTTACATGTCCTTCTTGGTTGCTTCCTTAACCGGATGATGCTTCCATTGAACTTTCACAGACTTTATCTCATTGGTTCTCAGCTTCCAGACATCGTGATCCAGAATTGCAACTGATTCCTCGTCATACTGAAGGTCTTTGTCTAACAAAAATGAGTCTCACTTTATAATGTAATCTCTGTCCCTATGATACTTTTTCAATATGGACACATGGAACACTGGATAGACTCTAGATAGCCTAGGCGGTAAAGCCAACCTATAAGCCACTAGCCCTACACAGTCAAGAATCTCAAATGGCCTGATGTATCGAGGACTAAGCTTGCCCTTCTTACTGAATCTCATCACCCTTTTCATGGGTGACACCTTTAGAAGAACTTGCTCACCAGCCTGAAATGTCATGTCCTTTACCTTGCGGTCTGCTTACATTTTCTGTCGACTCTGGGCTGCTAGAACCTTAGCTTGGATACTTCTCACCTTATCCTAAGCATCCTTCACCAAATCAACCCCCAAAAGTTTCACATCTCCAGCCTCAAACCACCCTATGGGTGATTGATATCCCCTCCCATAAAGTATCTCGAACGGTGTCATGTCAATGTTGGAGTGATAATTGTTATTATAAGAGAACTCACACAACGGTAGGAACTTATCCCGATGCCCTCCAAAGTCAATCACACATGCCCTCAACATGTCCTCTAGCACTTAAATAGTTCTCTCTGATTGCCTGTTCGTTTATGGATGGAAAGTTGTGTTAAAAGTGAGTTGAGTGCCCAACTCCTCATGCAATTTTCCCAAAACTTGGATGTGAACTGTGTACCACGGTCTGAGATGATAGAAAGGGGCACCCCATGCAACCTCACTATTTCTTTCACATAAACCATAGCCAACTGCTAAGCATTATAGTCTACTCTAACTGGAATGAAGTGGGCTGACTTAGTCAGTCTATCAACCACCATCCAAATAGAGTCAAAATTTCTCAAGGTCTTGGGAAGACCAACCACAAAATCCATAGCTATCATTTCCCACTTCCATTCCTGTCACGACCCAAGCCTAGGGCCTAGACGTGACCGGCGAATGGGGAACCCGAAGGAACCCCAAACAAGCCTCATAGCGTATCATTACACATCCTTGGTCGCGGAAGCAATTAAAATGACCATAAGCCATAAGCATAATCAAGGGGGAATCGGGACTAAGGGAGCAAGAAAAAAAAAGGGAATGATACATAAATACCATAGATGAGTCAAGCTCAAGCATAAAACACAACTTGTCCAACACCACCTCTAAACATGAGTACTTAGCGGGGGCCAAGACAAACCACCGGGCTCACCCTCATAGTCAAAACATAACTAA